>WSZQ02071049.1:10565-22830 GCA_019419845.2 Weissflogia rhopalogaster
CAAATTCACATCTTTCACCGACCAAGTGTTTGGAATGTTGTGAAATGCTACAAGTCAATTCGCAAATCAATAAAAAGGAAAGTTTGCGAATGATTTGGCGTCTTCATCAAAAGCTTCTTCATTGTTGTTTTTCAATTAATCGAATACATTTCATTGATATTCATATGAACTAAGATAATTTCATATCGAATAACAAACTTGAAAGTATCAATTTTGGAATTGAAAGTAATGATATTTTGGGAATTGTTTGTGATATTTTTGGAAGTATTGAATGAATTGATAATTTTGGAATTAAACGTATTTGGTAGATAGTATCGATACTTTTTGATGTCAGAAAGGTCGAGAGTAATGATATTATTTGGTAAATACACTTGAAAATGTCGTTTTTGGTATTGAATGAAAATGTCGCCATTTTTGGTAGCGAATGAAAATGGCAATATTTTTTGGTATTAAATGGAAGAATTATCAAAATTCTAGCTTATCTTTTTGTTGTTAAAATATCGATACTTTTTGATAGTTATATTTGGTATTGAATGAAATTGTCGAAACATGAAAGTATCGATATGTTTTGGTATCGTATAAAAATACCTAAACTTTTGTTTCGGATGAAATGGCAAATATTTGGAAGTGCCGATTCTTTTTGATATCGAAAATCTTGATATTCGTTATTGTCAAAAGTATCATAATTTTTGGTATTTACAAAGTATAGATATCTGTATTTTTTGTGATGGAAAATAACAAAAATATCGATTTCAAACTACTTTTGTAGAAATACATATTAAATCTATAGAACTGGTCAATTCTACCAAATTGTATACTTATTAATACATTTCCTTTCTTATATATCTTATTTTATAAGAATTCCTTTAAAATTCCAACATCAATGAAGTGCTTGCTTTCAATGAAAAATCCAAGAACACGAATCGAGATTAATTAGTTGGAAATGACTCACTGCAGTTTTATCCTAATTAAGTCCTAGATGAGTGCGTTAGCGCATTTTAATGAAGCATGATAATTGATTAAAACGATAACAAGTAAATAATCACTAGCTACCTGGTAGTTTGACTGCGCGTATATCGTTTGAAATCAAACTGTTTGGTTTTCCTCTAGTTGTATCAGACGTTGCTTGACATTGGTCAACCTCCGGCCGAGTATCAATATCGTCAATCGCCTCATCCTCGCACATTTTCGACGTCTTCAGATCTAATATGGGAGTGTCCTCTTTGATTTCTTCTTGGTATTGAGATTGCAGTTTATTCAAGTCGACTTTATAGTTGTCAAAGTTCAATATATCGGCGAGCAGATTCTCTTTTTCGCTGATATCATGCTGCAAGGAGTCAGGACTCTTTAAATCGACCATACCCACGGTGCTGATGTTCATCACCGTTGGCTTAATCGTGTATGCTGTGTGCATTCGGTCTCGATCACCTTCACCAGAGCTATTCGAACTGTAACTACACACGGAGGACGTCATTACACCTGTGCCTGTCGGTGTTGTACCACGCTTGTTTGTATTTTTCTTCTTTTTACGATGCGTATAACCAATCACATCATCAAACTCCTGCTCTGCGATCTTATTGTAGATCTCCAACTTGCGATAGATTTGATAGGCGTGGTCCATCGGTCCTTCCGTAGGTGTGACTGGGGTCGTTGGCGTTTTCAGCGGTGATTTTTTGGCCTCAGTCGCTTCTTCGGCGGTGGCAATCGCGGGGCTCTTCATTGGGAAGGCAGATTTTGTCGGGGCAGCCGTGATGATAGAAGATGATTGCAGCTTGTTGGTGAGTTCTTTCAACGATGTGGTGAAAATTGGCGTTGTGATGTTGGATGATGCTGTACGTTGGTATGTCATAGGAGCGTCTGTGTACTCGGGAAATGGGGAGATTCTTAAGAGGGAACGATCTCCTTCTAGGATGAATATTTCATCTTTATGGACAGCCACGTCTAGAACACCACGAAGTTGACCTAGCATACCAACAATCTTCAGATCTTTCACATTCAGAATGTAGACGGTGTGGGAATTGTATGTAACGAGATAGTTGTCATGGAATTGATGAATCCTGCCGAAAGATGGCTCTCTTTGAGCGGGTGCACGTTTGAGGTTATGCGGCAAAGGATTCAGCACGAAGACTTCCGGACCGGCATCAGTTATAGATTCCTGAAAATTCTTTCATTAAAAGGTATCTTTATTGTTATTTCTAAAAATAGCGAAACTTGAAAAAAGCGATTTATTTGATATTGAAAGTATCGATATTTTTTGGTATTGAAAGTATCTATAGTTTTGGTATAGGAACTTGAAAGTGTCGATACTTTTTGATATCAAATTCTATTTCGAAAATATTATAATGTTATACATAAATACATTCACACTACCTTGAAAAGTATAGTTTTCTCCACCGATCCAGATAAATCCGCTTCCCAAATCCGCATTCCTGGCCGAACACAGTACAAGATAAGATCGCTAGGCCCCAGTCCATTGCTCATTATTGTTCCACCAAACTTTCCTAATCTGTTCACACATAATTTAGTGCCTCTAAGTTTTTCTGGTTTGTTTATAAACTTACAGTTTTCTATCTTTTTTGCCAACTTGACACACCTTCCACTTATCCTGCTTTTGGCAAATGATGCTTCTATAAGTAGTAGACACCAATAATCTCTGCTGAAGGTAGTTTAACTGTACAATCTCATATGCCTCATCGAGAATCTCACTGGATTTGCACAAATGCATGTAGAAATCAATCTCGGTGAGCACCACATGCCCGGTGCCATCACCACTGAAGAGTTTCATTCCATTTTTAGACCATTCCAGTGCAGTTACCTGGCCTTTGTGCATCTCAGAGACTGAATATCGTTCAACTTGTTTATCTTTAGGCCGAAGGCTCGCTGGCAAGGATTCCGGAGGAACTTTCGGCAATTGGAATATATTGACATTGCCATCTTTATTGCCCACTGCTAGCATGTAATCCACTGTTGAGATTACTTTGATGCATGTTACAGGAACATTGATATTCTAGAAAAAAATGGAAAGACATTCATTACGAGTAAGCTCTTGAGAATGTTGTTTAAATGGTTTTTCCAAACAATGTGCATTGTTTAGTGTAAAAAAATGAATTATTTAAGTTTGATAAGTCAATTTTTACTAAAATTAAAGTTGCCTAGTTTTAATTAGACTAGTTTTAAGATGTTAATTATGAACTGATTGACTTATTTTGAAATATTTTCATAAACATAGATCATCATAGAACATCAGCACTGTTTGTTGTTTTAGTTCTGTCTTGTGAGATAATGGCTAGACTAAAATAACAAAAGACATAAAACATCTATATATTCAATAAAATTATTCCCACAATAAAATTAATGTACATCTTGAGTCGATGCAGTCATTTATAATAAAGAAGAATGAACTACCATGGCAACAAGTTCCATTTATAAACACAGCATGCATTGAAACATTACAAAACAAAACAAGGAATACATACCTCACACTTGAGTCTCTCCATATTATGTGTTTTCCTGTTGTAACAATAAACAATCCCCATATTCGTACCCATTACAATCAGCTCACTGATGGCATCCGTGCAGGTGAGCTTCAAGTCAGAGCTGAAGAATCCAAACCCTTGATGCTTGGCCGGCAGCTTCTGGAAGAGATGCGTCAATGGAGCCCACTCACGTACCACGAGCTCTTCTTCAGCGGACAGAGCCATCGTTCAGCTGTTTATTTGCACGAACTCAGTCAGTGTGACAACCTCTTATCTTGCACTTGCCAAACTTTATCGAAACACTGCTACTAAGTAGAATGTTGCAGTCACGCAGATTGACATCGTGCTTCGTTCTGATGGTCTGACGGCAATTACTTGCATGAATAGCGAGAAAACAGTGTTTTGCGTGCTGGTTCCTGTTGCGGCGCGTTCATGTGACGAAGTGTTGTGCTCTTCTACTACTAACAATAAGTCTACTGAGTGTTGTAGTCATACTCATACAGCTGTTACCGTCACTGTTGATACGGTTATATGTACATTATTATCAAGGAGATAATGTGTGGCGCATTATGTAAATAATGCGATTTATGAACGTTTGTTTGGGTGGGTATTACAGCAGTAAATTGCTTCTGAATTTATTTTATGTTGCTTTGCCACGGTGTATAAACATCCTTTCACTCTGTTTTGTTTCGTTTTAGGTTAGTTTGGGACTAGCCACAATTGGAAAACCCAAAGCACAGAAAAAAAATCAATTGTAGGGTGATTCATACCATTTGAAGCACCTGTATAATTTTATACAGGTGCTCTTAACTCTTAAAATAGAATAGGTTACTTAATAAATAACTCACATGATTTAAAATTTGCTAATAATGGATAATCGGAGAAAACACAATAATAATTCACATGTGAGTCACCTCGTTCAATCAGTGGCAGATGTTTCTTTGGAAAATCAACCCTTATGCAAGCAAATTACCCCGGATGTATTACAACCAGATGTTCTCTTTATTGAACCGTTTTATAGTGGTTCTCATAAACAATTAATTGATTTACTTCACAAAAGTAAGTCATTTAATACAAATGGTAGTTATATAATTAATGGTTATACTTTTAGGTTTCCCAAACAGTAGATTAATAACTCTTACTGGTAAAAAATGGCCGTGGAGAGCAAGATGTTCTGCTCTTATTCTATCCAATCAAATACCAGAAATTTCAACCGAGAAAATAATGTTCTGCAGCTCAGTTTTATCACTTGCGGAACTTTTAGGTTTGAGACCTGATCTTCAACGACTTAGAAAAATCGTATACTTTCATGAGAATCAATTTATCTATCCAATACGACAGATTAAAGATAGAGATGTCCAGTTTGCCTATAATCAAATTACAACTTGGTAAGCTGTATTTAACCCGTGTGATCCTACCGCAGAAGCCAACGTAAAATGATGCATATAAGCTCCGTGTAAATTTCTGATTTTGGAAATATTCAAAATCCCCAGCTAATTTGCTCATAGTTCGATGTAGAATCGGAAAGGGAATGCGATAATATATATTTCAAGTAATTCACACGTAATTTGAAAATTTTAATGTTCATGTAATTTTCATTAGCCCTACTACCGATGCTGTGAATATGGGTTGGCTGTATTAATAATTAACAGAGATATGGTCATATTTGCACCTTCGCAATGTAATTTATATGGGAAAAATCATACTATTTTTTGCTCATAACTTGGCCACATTTCGTGCTATTTACTTGAAATATGCATTGACGTAATTCCTTTCCGATTCTACATTAAACTATGAGAAAATTAGATGCGGATTACAGGTATTTTCAAAATCGGAAATTTACATGGAGCTCAAATGCATCATTTTACGTTGGCTTTTTCGGGTAGGATCACACGGGTCGGTATTTACTCTCATCTACAGTATTATCATGAAATAATTAAAATATATTTAATTAGTTTAGCCGCAGATGAAATAATATTCAACTCAGAATTTAACATGAATAGCCTTATTGATAATTTAAACAAAATTGTCAAGCTGTTACCCGATTATCGACCGAAAGATTTACAATTGAAGATTCAGCCTAAATGTACAACGTTGTACTTTCCTATAGAATATCCATTTATTGCTTCGAACAAGAGAATTAATGAATGTTTAACGATAGTTTGGCCACATCGATGGGAATTTGACAAAGCTCCAGAGGTGTTTATTAATATTTTGCATCGATTGAAAGCAAATAAATTGCATTTTCTCGTCCATTTGCTTGGTGGCCATTTTGTTGATACTCCTGATATTTTAACAGATGCCACAGAGATTTTAAGGGAGAATATTTTAACGTTCGGATTTGTTGAGAATAAAGAGGAGTATTATAAAATATTGAGGAGTAGTGATGTTGTTGTTTCGACAGCTATTCATGAGTTCTTCGGTGTGTCAATGTAGGTGTGAAGAGATATTTGTTTATTAACCTAAATTATTAAAAACTATTTTTAGGTTGGAAGCGACGTATTGCGGATGCTTTCCGCTTGTTCCAAACAATTTAGTTTATCCTGAGATTTATCCTAAGGAATGTCTTTATGAAGATGTTAATGATATTGTTCGGAAGTTGACGGAATATTGTAAAAATCCTGGAAAAGTTGCATTGGATCGTGAAAAAATTAAGATGAATTTTGAAAAATATGAGGTTAAGACGTTATTGCCATGTTATGCAAAATTATTTAGAATATAATTTACTGTTTATAAATGTATGTTTCGTTCTCTTTTCGAGTTCGTATTTTAGATATTTTCAAAGCTTTGGCGGTAGTAGTTCAATAAAATAACCTATAAAACCAACGTTAGTCTGTCCAAATTTTCACAAGGGGCGTGCATGGATTGTCCAACACCGTAAGAAAATGTTAGGTCGAAATCAGTGGACGCCTTTTTTCAAAGTGGAGTAGCGTGAGATATATGAGGGGGGCCCTTGGAACAAATTTGACCGTATCCACCTAATGTAATAGTAACTCGTCTATTATCTATCAGTAATGTTATAATCAGCCGTTGGTTGTGTAGATCATAACTTAATCGACATTGTTAATATAATGTATACATTATATATACATCAGGAGTAGAAAAACGTATATTTCTGTGGGTAAGAGTAGGCGAAATTGGGTTTTAACAAGACAAGCGCTTTTCGGATCTTATAACATTCGAGGTAGCAAAGGAATAGTTCCTAACACCTCCATCTGGACTTCAATGCTACCACGCATGAATCATAGATATATCAGTTAGAATTAGAGGTAGAAGAGAATATGCATTCGTAGCAGCACACATTAGAAATTCTATAAAATACAATTGACTCAAATTGCACATTTGATAAGGTATAAAAATAAAAGATCGAAATAATATTTCTATTTTTTTGTTTTATTTTTCTGCACCCGATGGTATTGGGCACTTAGTATACACAGTTACAGTTCAACAATGTGAAAACAATAACAGAAAGATTGGGAGGACGCCCAGCCGTGGTGTTCGTGGCGACGCCTTACAATATTTACAGTACAATGTTCACTATCAAATAAAGAAACAAACGTTTCCGGGTCAAACCGGGGAGAAAATCAATTGGACATCATATAATGGTGTATCGAAATGAAGATCGCGCGCGTCTGGATTGCAAACACGCGGTGGTTTGTCAATAGTTAACGGGTGTCCAACACGCGCTGTATGGTGTGGAGTTGTAAAAATAAATAATGCATCTATATAATTTATGTTTTTTTGTTTCGCTGCGTCGTCGCCGTGTATGTCATTGGGGTGTTTCTGCTAGTGAATAACGCGATGCGCGAAAATAACGCATTCGAATTGCGCCAACGCGCCTGTGTAATACGACGGATGCTCTTCGACAGCGGCATTTTAAGAACATGCAACACATCCGGAATGTTAGACAGCGCGGTAACAAATTATTTTCATCATTTGCCTCTCGTTCGATCGAGAATAATGGGGATATATCAGAGTTCGTTAATCATTTACAATACTAATACGGTACTTTCGCGTTTTTTTTTTCTTCCTAGTTGCGCGTGACGAGCATTTTCGTTAGTTTTCGCTTTTTTTGTTTTTGGTTGGTAATTAATTTAAAACTCCATACTAATACGACTGCCGCGCCTCGGCGGCGTTGTTACAACTTGCTTAAATATAACCTTGCAGTGACGCGATGTTCTTACAGTCTGCTTGGATTTGCTTGCTTGTTTGTTGTTTGGTTTACTTAAGTTATGAAGATTGGGTTTACTAAATGGTAGTCGCGGGGTGCTTAGAACAGAGCCTTGATCTCGTCGTACATTACCAGGACGATAGCGCCACCAGTACCACGGAGAATGTTGGAGAACGCACCCTTGAAGAAGGCAGCGCCACCTTCCGTCTTGGCGATGGTGGCCCAGCAGTGAGCGGTGCTCTTGTACAGGATCTCGCTCTTGGCGCGGCCAGACTGCATCATCATACGCCTACGCACGGTGTCGAATGGATACGAGATAATACCAGAGATGGTGGTTACAGTCTGCGGAAGAAACAAATTAGTAAGTCCCACGACGTCTTGGGGTGGTATCCTTTTCTGTTGATGTCACGACTCATCAACAGTCAGACAGAGATACTTACTTGAGCGATGGCCCACGAGACGACCAGAGGAGTGTTCTTAGGGTCTGGCAGCATGCCCTTGGCAGTATCGTAGATGCCGAAGAAGGCAGCACGGTAGATGATGATACCCTGGACGGACACGCCGAAACCACGGTACAGACCGGAGAGACCATCGGCCTTGAAGATCTTTATCAGGCAGTTACCAAGACCGCTGAACTCACGCTCACCAGCACCCTTACCGACATCAGCAGCCAACCTATTGATAAGTGATCATAGTTATTTCAATATTTTCATGTTATAATGAAGGTAAACCGGTAAATTTGTAGGGGACACTGAATACATGAATGGTATTTACGGAGGGCTCGAAATTCATTGATGAAAGTACTGAACTCACCTGGTACGGGCGAAATCAAGAGGGTACACGAAGCACAGAGAGGTGGCACCAGCAGCACCGCCGGAGGCGAGGTTACCAATGAAGTAACGCCAGAACTGGGTGCGCTTGTCGACACCGCTGAGGAAGATCGCCTTGTACTTGTCCTTGAAGGCGAAGTTCAACGCCTGCGTTGGGAAGTAACGGATAACGTTGGCGGTGTTACCACGCCAGTATGCAAGTACGCCCTGTTCCTTGGGGATGCGCACGAAGCAATCAACCATACCTGAAAACCATTCATAGCGATAAGAATATTTGAAAGAATCACTCATAAATTAATTGGACCCACGTTTTTTCCTAAAATCTCCATTTCTATGAGATTGATATCATATCGAATCACATAGATGATAAGTTATGCACCTAAAATGATCGTTACATCTATAGCGGTACGCGTAATGACACTAAAATTTGCCCGCGTACTCGGTTCGAGTTTGTTACACGCGCGGAACGCGGGCCGTGCCAGTAACCTTCACATGACGCTGCCGTTAAATAATTAGAACCGCGTGCTTATATAATTCAACTTGGCAGACCCACTGATTCTCTGGCACAAGTGGTATCCCGCAAATTTCATTGATTCTCTGCAGTGTACAACGGTACGATTTTTACCAAAAAAAATCTATAAACGCTTGTAATGAAATCACTGGAATAAAATGATGGATGACTGATGATGGTTCATGGTTGCCAATGTGAATGGCAACGTGGTTCTCTCGCGGTATCCGGCGTCCGCCATTTTGTTTACCGACCATGTGGGCTTTTCTGTAGCCGTTGACGTACGCCACACGCAATTGCGTTGATAAGGCTTATCGACTCGTAAAATTGCATCAGCGATCTCGAGACACGGCTAGACGTTTATCTTCTATCATTAAGATGTGGAAAACTGGGGCAGGCTAGGTCTAACTAGGTCTGCTAACCAAGGTAAAGTTGGAATAACTTATATAACATTGCTTTTGGGGCGCGCGCCTGCGTCATGAAAAGAATCAATACCTCACGACCTTTTACCGGCCTAAAGGCCTGCGTTCCGCGTGGAATTTATCGATTCCGAAACGGATTTCCGCGATCTAATTGTGAGAAGATTGAATGCGTCCGATGTCTCTTCCATCGCGAGAGCAAGTAGGTCGCTTAGCCATGCCCTAATTACCGACTTAGAAATAGGTTACAAAGTGCAAGGTAAGCTAAGCCAATAAAGTCAAATCGATTCGGTTTCAATTGCAAGGTAAGCTTAGGCGACGCACTCTTCCACTTTGATCCTATGATGTAAGGCATTCACCAGCCATTACGGCATGGCTTACGTAACGCATTTTTCCAATTCGCGCAAAAAATAACTGCCACGTGCCGGTTTTGTAGCGAAATTTGGCGCGCTTTTTCTGAATTACTTCCGGTGGATCGCTGTTTACTGCTTACCCTTGTAACGCTGTTCCTCGGAGATCTGCTTGGAGATGTGTTGCACTTGAAGCAGCAGCTTGACGCGCTCAATGGGCGCGACAGCTGTCTTAGAGATGGCCGCGGAAATACCTCCAGCGAGGAAATCCTTTACGAAACCCATGGGATCCATCGACATCTTGTATGTGTGTTTTTGGGGGGTTGCTGGCTATCAGTAGCGAGTAATGGTACCAAGCGGTATGGTTGCGTACGTGTCAGATCACGCGCCGGACTGCAAGTGATGACTGGGAGTGAACGGTGGACGCGTCGACGATATTAAAGCGACGGGGATGCCCCACCACCTTCAGCGGACACACAGGTCTCCGGTGGAGGTGGTAAACGAGTGTGCGCGAGACGAGTGACGTCGGGTCACATGCCGGGTTTGTGAAAATGGTGGCCGTGCAGGACTACTAAGGGTATTTTCACATATAACGCGATAAGAATAGCGTTAGCATTGATAACATTTAGAAGAAACTTGGACATTTCAAATTAAACTCCGGTATCTATAGATGTTTTTATTTTTATAAACAAAGTCATCACTTTTATAGTACACATTTCCTATCTGAATCCTGCCCTAGCAATTTTCTTGGCCTTTTATGGGAGATCTTTCGACTTCCCTGATTTTTCTAGCCTTTTACTCAAAAGAACATTCCTCATCGATTTATGAGGATCCATTCATGCGTATTTCAGTGACTGTTACGATAATACTAACAATAAATCATTTAGACGTCAGTCAGACCGGTGTTTCTTCGAGTTTCTTCATCTCCTTTTCTTCATATACGTCAAACAAGGATAGGCATAGAAGCCCGAAGTTGAAGTCGCCGGTATGAACGACGCCTTATACATAACTTTGCTTCACTTCGCATCGCTCTGTATGTGTAAAATGCCTTAGATCAGCGAACAAGGTGCGTTGCAGGACATGTACGCTACTTCCACTGCCTCCCAATAGCGCGGAAGGAAGGTCCCGGCAACGACCGAGAATAGACGCTTTGCGTCATCACCAGGGGCGTTCTTTTTGAAATTCGCGCGCAAAGAATCGTTAGATAATCCTCGGGTATATTGACCAGAGAGACCATATCGACAAACACTAATCAATCGCTGAAATTTGCGACAAGGTCGAAAACGTGGTCGGCCACGTTTCACGCTTTATATGAGCGTACAACGTTTCCTTGAGTCGGCATCGGCAAGGTCATACGCTTATCTTACAAGTTCATGAATTTCTCCAGCATCCACGCAAGTCCATGACTATATAATCGGCCTTAGCGTGTGCTTGATAGTAAATTGCAGTTGTACCATTCACATTTATTGGGACCGATTGGCAACTGTGTGCGCCATCAATATTTGCATGCTCAGACAACAATTATCGACTTAATTTGCGTTTTGATGAGTTCAATCGAAGCTATACAGTCGCCATGCATTGGAAATGTTTGCGTCGTTTGATTGTGGGGTTTAAAGCTGGCTTAGTGATTGGCAAATATGCCGGTGACGGGACGAAACGCGCTGAAAGTGCGTTAAATACTTTGATAAAGCGTATCGTGTGTCGTAATTTAGAGGCATGCTTGATAAGATTAGCGACGAAAGTTATATACGTGCGTCTTTTGATTAGAGAGAAATCTGATATTTGTTGTAAAAATTACACGAATTGCGAGGGATCAAAGATTGCAGTTTTACAAGTTACTTATCGAGGAATCTGTTACTAAATAGTACAATGGTCGAAAGTATTAAGTGTTTATTAGGAAATTATCCTGTGAATTGAATACAAGGCGATTTAAATTTACTGAAGTGTATTAGATTTGTAGATACACGCTAATAGGAGTATTATTACATATGTTGTGTTGATAAATATTTTATCCATTTAAAATCAAAGAAACAAATCAATGTTTTTGTAAATTTGACAATGAAAGGTCTCGTTTCATTTCGTCGAAATTGATTAGACACAATGACCTGCTTTGTATATTGTATATTGTATCGTTTCAAACGTGTGCATACATAATTTCACATAATTTCCATAAGTAATATTAGTTGTACCAAATACAGGGGCATTTGGTACAACCACGGAACCATTGCGGATTACTGTTGTTGAGAACGGCGAGGCAAGTTTGAGCCGTTTTTTATATTTGTCGCCAAATTATCAATATTTAGTCTGGCGTGAAAGAACTTTTGAACTGTTTAGTCTGCACCACACGTTTTTCACGTTTTTTGTAAACCCTGAGTCGTCAAGTGGTTAATAAAGAGAACATAGAGGCACAAGACGCTCTGGGGGTAGGTTTAACTGGATGCACGAAGCGTTTGGCGCCTTAAGCGTCTGGAAAACATCTTATCACGGCCAAGCGTAACGGCACATGCGTGC
>WSZQ02071060.1:0-14633 GCA_019419845.2 Weissflogia rhopalogaster
CCATTAAGCGGTTTTGCTCAAATTAGGTAACCGCGCAAAGTTTAATTGAATAATTACGCGATACGCGGATGTTTGCCAAATAAAATGATGAATGTCGGGCGCGTATGTTCGACCACAAACGAGAAGTTTATTCATATGCGTGCAGAACGTTTAATTTCCGCAATATTTTCTAGTTTAATTAGTTTTTTGGCTTGACAACTAGATAAATTGCTTTTACGACTCATATTTTGCACCTATATATGTTTTTAATTTAGATGCAAAGATAAAATTGGAAAAAAAAGTGATTCTACGTCATGTTTTTAACTGTGTTAAACTAAATAACGCAATTTAAATAAATTAATAAGAAAAGCGAATAATTTCGTGTTGTGTAATGTGGTTAAAAAAAGATGATTATAAAGTTATAAAATTAACATCTAGTCGGATTGTACCAGTTTTCGATTGCATTTCATTATAGTCGGCGTTGACTACTACAAAAAAGAGTAGATTACGGCTATATGGTAACTAATTGTAAGTAAAGCGTTAAGGTTGATTAGGGCTTTCGACAATATCCCTGAGCGTCGTTTAAGTTATTAAAGGAGACTTAAATCATGTACGTTTTTTCGAGCTCAAATTGGCTTCTTTGAGCTCGAAAAAACGTCGCCCATAAAATCACCGTGTAATAAACAATCAGCTGCCGGTTCGATCGCGAAGGCGATTCGAAAATGACCGACTGTCAAAGCGGATGCCGATCCGCACAACTATTTTTAGCCTAACCCTGACCCTGAAAAAGCCGTGTAAAGTAAAGATACCGCGGCGAACACAACAAAAATGTCGTAAAACCATGCGCGTGAGCGCTCTACCGATCGCGCGCATATCCCAACAAAACAAACGCCCTCTATCGGTAGATGTTTCTTAAGTAAGTCGCGCATGCGCGTCAAATGGTAGCTGGTAGCATGGGCATGTGATTCCCGCTACTCTGCCCTATCTGCCTTGATACACTACACGCACTATGTCAATCAAAATTTGCATAAATATTTAAGCTATCTAACCCGTTTTCGGCTAATCGCTCCGCACCGAGTCGAGTCACTTTACTGTTTGTTCGCAGGCGTGTGTTTCTCGCGTAAATTGCGAAACCAAACACCGCATCTGTTGTTTAAGTAGTATTGCTGCAGACGTGCTGATTAATCTGATGGTTGACGATTTCGTAATTGTCCTTCAAGGATACGGCAGTAGCGTAAATTATGGCATATTCCTGGAATTTATGCGTTGCATGTTTTGCGATGGTATTTTCAGACTCTGAATCAAACACTACCGGGAAAAGTATGTGGAAATGTGGAGAAAATGTTTAACAAAATGCAGGCGCAATTCACTGATTGAATCTCGTCTGGAGAGAAATAGAGGCAAACTGTTACATTGTACAAGCGCATGCCTTTCAATATCATATTTCAATCGCTTAATGGAATTTGAATGACATATTTGCCGTATAAGTAAATGAAAAATGTTTGTGGATAAACAGTAGCTGCAATGAAAACATTGTCAATGTTTTAGTCAAGCAATGATTGAAATCGAAGCTGGTTTGCTCCCGATCTCAACCTTCGTTTCACCGCGTCCTGAGATCGCACGGGCAAAAACGACTTATTTTTAGCGCGTTCATGTTTTACTGTTTATTTTATATTCGCGTATTTATGTGCACCTAAAAACGCATCAAATTATGCCTACATAGTATAATTTTGTATAATGTTCAACCCATATTTGCTTTGTTTCGTTCTATTTTTCGATCTTCTTGCCTTTACATGATGCCTTTATCTGTTGGTTGTTTTTATTTTATTTCATTTATTGGACAATTAAGATTATATATTGCGGACAACTAAGATTCTATGTTGCGCTGCACAAAGTTGAATAGGTTGCATAGTTTTCCTCCAAGTCAATGCGATAATTCCAACGAGTCAATATGCCATTTTATTCGACGTGTTTCTAAAAATAAACTAATAAAAAACGAAACAAAATTCCACGTGGGATACACTCTTTTAGATGATATAATAAGAAATTGCTGGATATATGGTTTACTGATACTGATTCGACAGTAATATATTTCATTTTGTTTCAATTTTTTGGAATTCATCTATGTTTTATTCAATTTACAAATTAGCTTGTTTATATTGTATATAAAAGGTTTGCCATGTTTGTACAACCCTTCAAATATCTCAGAACAAACAAAAACTGATTGTAAGCTTTTATTTCTACAAGATGAAAGCTGGGTTCAATCTAATCATGCTTGGTAAACATTTTATCTGATGAAACTGCGAGCCCTACGTGATATTAATCCCTTTGCTGCTCCTGTTTGATGGCATCTACCATATAGGATTACTATCTGCGATTAGGTTCTATTTGAGCGATGTTTGCTTTGCAGGTGATCAAAGCAGGATCCTAAGTGCGCGGGCCGGTCATGCGCCTCGGTCCGGCCCTCTTGGTCGCGCTGCTATCACTCGTCATCCCCCGCGCCGCCGCCGCAGCATCGCATGACGACGAGCACGACGATGCCGCGAAGACGACGCTCGCGTTGGCGTCCCCCACCTGGCCACCGCACATGGACGATCGCCTCAACAAACTCGATGGTCCACACTCTCACTACCACATCCTGCACTCGCCCGTCACCTCCACCACATTGCAACAGCGTGATGGCTCGGCGCGCAAGAATATCTCCTCGGAAAACTACAAATCGGAGCCCCTCGACAAAAAGAAGAAGCTCACCGTTGGGTATCTCACCGCTGTCAAGGGTGATCTCAAAGAACGTCAAGGGTTGGCGATCTCCGGAGCACTTACGATGGCCATCGACGAGGTAGGTCCCCTTTTTCCTATATGCAGAATTTTCGGGATCCATAGCTTTTAATATTTACTGGGGTAGATCAACAATGATACCTCCATCCTGCCGAATGTGACGCTGGTGGTGCGCTGGAACGACACGAAGGGTGATACGGTGAAGGCGACGCATGCGATGACTGATATGATCTGCGATGGAGTCTCGGCGTTTTTCGGACCTGAGGGGACATGTCATGTGGAGGCCATTGTTGCCCAATCGCGAGATATACCGATGATTAGTTATGTATGTACAGAACTTTCCGCAGTCCTGGGGAGTGACACTAGCGCAATGTTGAGGTTTTGTTTCTTGTTTAGAAATGCTCCGACTATAAAGCGTCCAATGTACCCACGTTCGCCAGAACCGAACCACCCGATACCCAAGTAACAAAGTCTGTGATATCGCTATTAAAGTACTATGACTGGAAGAAGTTTTCTATAATCTACGAGGAAGAGTGGGCGACCGTGGCGTCGTCGTTGGTGAAAGAGGCAGAAGCGCGTAATATGACCATCAATGATCTACGCTCGCCGATGGACAAGCACAAATGTTGCGAATTGAATTTACCGTGTTGTTTAAGCGGTTATTGGTTTCAATTTATTCAGGATACTAAGAACAAGACCCGAAGTACGTACGTCTATTATGATAGTTTACATTCCAGCCGCAATTAAGAGATTAAGATGATTCCTCCTTCTCCTTCAAGATGACCGAGACTCTCGCCACCCCATCCTCTTTCCCCCCAAACAACCACCATCACATTCACATCACCTCTCAGTCCTACTGCCCATCCCTCATTCATTCTCACGCATCATATCCTACTCAGTGAAACCAACACTTTCTGTATACCCTTCTCCCTTCCAGACCTTTCTCCCTGTCTTTTCCGATCCACATATGGCTCTGGCCATTATTCCCTTTTCACCAACCGTTTATTCTTAACAGTCCATATTAGCCGGTTTCCTCCCTACTACCTACATCGCTTGATTGATACCCAGGATTATATGCACTGCTTCGAATATGCTCCTGTCTCATTTGCTCCTCTAGCTCCTGTCCTCTTACTCTTATCTCTACACATAAGCGTCGCAGGACCTCCTCCGAGAGCCCCACCGATCTATAAATTCGTCTTCTCTGTATTCTCACCCTACTTCACCATACCTCACCTAGGTATATCCTGAAATAAACCTTTCAAATATGAACAGTCTTGCCATTGTTTTTATCATTCACATTATCATTTCTTTTCCCAAGTTATCTATTAGGGATTATTAATTTTGAAAAACCTCTAGTTTACGTGTTTCTGGGCTCGACCATGTCACTCATCGAACTGATGACCACGATGCACACCGCACAACTCTTCGAGAAAGGCGAATACATGGTGATTTACGTCGACAAGGACTCCTACTCCGACAAAGAGGCACACCGATATCTGTGGAGTATGTACCACTTTACCCGGAATTCGCCCTCCGCACTCGCGGTGCAAACATTCAAAAGTTTTAAAAGCGGACATATTCCAGAGCCCGATGTCCTTTCCAAGTACAATTCGTGCCACGACCATCAGAGCAACTTCGAAAAGCGCGGAAAGAGTTTGTTTGTGATCGTGCCGACGGCGCCCAGCGACAATTACGAGAGCTTCACCAGGAAAGTGCGCGACTACAACACGAAGGAGCCGTTTTTATTCCCCGTGCCGGTGTACTTCCAAAATAAAAACATCCAGAAGGTGCCCGCATATCCGCCAAACTTACGATATTGTTTGACTCAACTTTAATATTCGTTTTCTTTCTTTTGTTGCTTCCTTCGGTAACAGTTTGTCTCGATTTACGCATCGTATCTCTACGACTCGGTAAAACTGTATGCAACCGCCCTGCATCAGCTGCTCGCGCAGGAGGCGAATCTCACCGACGCCATCATCGACGAAGTAGCCAGTAATGGGACAAAGATCGTCGAAACTATAATTGGATTGAAGTCGTACAAAAGTGAGTTTTGTGTCTACTTTGTTGTCGTATTTTTTGGTTCGGCCGAAGTTTTGTGCGCTACGACGATTGTGGTTTGGCAGGTGTAACGGGTGCAACGATGAAATTGGACGAGAATGGCGACTCGGAGGGAAACTTTTCCGTCCTGGCCCTCACGCGCATCTCCAATCCGCAGGAATTCGCTGCCAATAACAACTTTACGTGCATGTATCAGATGCGACCAGTGGGGCAGTTTCAGCAGGGCGCGGCGTTTCCAGTGAGTGAGTTTTATTTAAATAGTTGTTTTTCATATTTTGGAATGCGCCAAAAAATCTGATATTCACTTGATTTTTCTTCAGCTTTTTTTACTTGTTTTATTTTAACAAATTTAATAATCATTAACTTACAAATTGGATAGTATTGGTACTAAAATGGTACCTTGTTGGTACCAAAATGAAAAAAAGGTCCCAATTTTTTATCTTTAAGTATCAACTTTTTATTGACCTCAAAATTGTACCAAAAAATGGTAAAATTTGTGGTACCAAAATATTACATTTTTTAAACTTTCATTTGAAACTGCAGATAATAATTTAAAAAATCTTTATAGGATTATCAAATTTATCCGAATGTAAAAATCGAATGGCCACAAGAAACACGCCCGAATGACGAACCCAGCTGTGGTTTTCGCAATGAAATGTGCCAGAAAAGCGATTCTCACATGCACAGCATCATCGTCGCAGGCACCCTCGCCATTGTTCTGTTCTGCGCGTGCGTAATAACGATGAGCATCTACCGCAAATGGAAGATCGAGCAGGAGATCGAAGGTCTGCTGTGGAAGATCGATAAAAGCGATCTGACCAGCTACTTTGATCGCGATATGGTCACCTCGCCGAGCAAAGTACGCCATCTTGTTTGAGTACCCCTCGAATTATACTATCTTTGCGTGTTGTACTTATAGATCAGTCTCTATAGTGTCAGCGCCACATCGTTTGAGTCCCGCGGCGGGATGCAGGTGTTCGCTCGTACCGTGCAATACAAAGGTCTTGTCGTGCGAATCAAGGAACTAACATTCGCAAGGAAGAAGGACATTTCACGTGATGTGATGAAGGAGATGCGTCTGTTGCGTGAGCTGCGACATGATAATATCAATTCGTTTATTGGCGCATGTGTCGAACCAATGTCGATTCTACTAGTCACTGATTACTGTGCCAAAGGAAGCTTATATGTAATTTTTGATTCTTTTTTTCTTTTAATTTATTAGTTATAAAATGGGGTTATGTTAATCGACGAGTCTAAATTTTAGAAAGTTTCAATACTTGCTTTCGTTTATATTGAGAGTATCGATACTTTTCGGTACATGAACCGATACCAAAGAAACAATTAAATATATCAATACTAATTGATATCGAAGGTCTGTCAATTGCAGAAGTATCGAAACTTATCATTTATAAAGTTGTTATGATGATTGCAACAATAGCACTTAAGAAAATCAATTTTAAAGTATTTCTTTGCAGGATATTATCGAGAATGAGGATATAAAATTGGACAAAATGTTTATCGCATCAATGGTCCACGATCTCATTAAGGTTTGGATTAACGAAAGATGATTGTATTGAAGTTCCTTAGATTTTCTTATAAATTCCTCCTCTAGGGCATGATGTACATCCATAATTCTATGTTGGCGTATCATGGAAATCTTAAATCTTCAAATTGTGTCGTGACGAGTAGATGGGTACTGCAAGTGACCGATTTCGGTCTCGGCGAGATGCGGCATTGGGCTGAGAACGAATTTGGCGAACACCAGTATTATAGAAGTAATTATTTACTGATTCTTTAAAGTGCTGAGATTGAAGTACGTGTACTTGCCTTAGGTTTGCTATGGAAAGCTCCAGAGTTTCTTCGAAATCCAAACTCGTACATGAAAGGCACACCAAAGGGTGATATATATGCGTTTGCAATTATTCTCTACGAAATTATAGGTAGACGAGGACCGTTTGGATTTTCTAATTACGAACCAAGAGGTAGACATTTTCTTTGGAATATTTTCATCAAAAAGTTTATTATGAATCCTAATATTTACTTGGCGGAAATATTTTTATTATTAGAAATAATTGAAAGAGTAAAAGAAATTCCACAACAAGGCCAAGATCCATTTCGCCCCGACTTAAATTTATTGCTCGAGACAATGGACATAGTGAATCCATCGGATGGTTATGTCCTGCAGGTGATGCAAGATTGCTGGGCGGAGCGACCGGAAGATCGACCGGACTTCTGCGTGGTGCGGTCAAGACTTAAGAAAATGAAGGACGGAAAGTCAGTAATTTATAGGTAGCGCTTTCTCTAGATCATTTTATCGAGGCCCAAATTGTAATTTGCAGGAATCGAAATATAATGGATCAAATGATGGACATGATGGAAAAGTATGCCGATCATTTGGAGGAACTAGTCACGGAACGCACACAATTGCTGCACGAGGAGAAGATGAAAACGGAGGACCTGCTGCATCGCATGTTGCCGAAGTACGTACGCGACAAAATGCCACAAATTACGATACTAAATCGTTTCGGATGTGTTTTTGTAGACCTGTTGCGGAGCGGCTGACGATGGGGTACGGCGTCGAGCCGGAGTGGTTTGATTTAGTCACAATTTACTTTAGTGACATCGTTGGCTTTACGGCGATGTCGGCGGAAAGCACTCCGTTACAAGTACGTATACGGTTGAGGTTGGTCTCTAATGGCGATAGATTGCAGAGATTGACTAACTGTCGATGGACCACTTCGAAATCGGACTATATCGTGATTGTTTTCTCGTTGCAGGTAGTTAATTTCTTAAATGATCTCTACACAGTATTCGACCGCATCATTAAAGGATACGACGTTTATAAAGTCGAAACAATTGGTGATGCTTACATGGTGGTAAGTTAAAAAGTGTAACTTTTTTTATTATTGTGAAATATGTTCACTATTTTATAGTAATATAAGTAACGCTTGGTAACGTCAACCTTTATATTTTTTTATCGTCCACTTGACACTGTGAAATATTTTATTTTTCATTAGTTACACCTGGTATAGTACGTAATCGTTTTATAGCGTTGTTAAAAATATATTTTGCGAAAATGCGCGCATGAAAAAGGGTGTAAAATAAATTTCCAGGTGTCGGGGCTACCACTGCGGAATGGCGATCTTCATGTTGGTGAAATTGCGTCAATGTCGTTAGATCTTCTTTCTGCTGTGCAAAATCACTGCATATCGCACCGTCCCAACGAGACATTAAAACTACGTATAGGAATACATACAGGTAGAACGAATGTATTTTCTAGATATTTTTTATAGCACTAAGCTGTAATTTGCAATTTTTATTGCTTTTTACATGACCGGATAGATTTTTCTTCTCAACGTTTTCTCCTGCAAAAAGATATTAAATTTCAACAAATAAAATGATATTTGGCTATTTTTTGAAATCTGGACTTGTATTCAATAGTAAAAAATGATTTTCTACTCAAAATTGATATGAAATTAATAATTACCAAATCCAAATCATTGAGTTTAAATTAAAGCTATAGAAAAACCTATGAAATTCTAGTTATTTAGGTCAATAATTGTATCAAATTGACCATTTTGATACAATTAAAAGATCAAAACATAGAAATGTGAAAAATGAAAGTATAATCTTGAACTGTATAATTTTTCTCTTTCAAGGACCGGTTGTTGCTGGTGTTGTGGGTTTAACAATGCCACGTTACTGTCTTTTTGGAGACACAGTAAACACAGCATCTCGAATGGAAAGTAACGGGGAGCCATTGAAAATCCACATAAGTCCACAATGCCGCGACGCGTTGGTAAAATTAGGCGGCTACGTGGTGGAGGAGCGCGGCCTCGTTGCTATGAAAGGCAAGGGTGAGGTGCGCACCTACTGGCTGCAAGGTGCCACTGAAAATGCGGTCCAACGCCGCGAAATCGACCTGGGCGATCTACCGCCACTCTTCTGTCGACCGCGTAAGTCCCCCAAACTGAACACGGACAGCCGCCAAGCGTCCTTCTG
The DNA here is from genome assembly GCA_019419845.2 of Weissflogia rhopalogaster. Classification (NCBI taxonomy): domain Eukaryota; kingdom Metazoa; phylum Arthropoda; class Insecta; order Coleoptera; family Staphylinidae; genus Weissflogia; species Weissflogia rhopalogaster. The sequence continues at coordinate 8,818 of WSZQ02071060.1, forward strand.
CGGTAACATCGGCGGTTTCGGCGGCCTCAACAGTCGACGGCATTCCAGCGTACCTAGAGGTAAAGTTACCCCCGTCCCGCTATGCTTTTGCTTGTACAAATTTATTTGGGTTTACTAATGGTGATGGGTGTACATATTATTAATGGCGCGGGACACTCGGTTGCAGATACATACTGCTGTGATAAAGGCGAGAATTGTTTACAAGGTGTGTCAAACTTGAGTTACTCCTGCCGTGCTTTGCAGTCTGTGCATGAGTGCGCATCGCTTTCACCCTCTCCCTCACCGCAGCCGTTCGGCGGTGGCTAAAACCACGCGCATTTATCACAAGATTTTCTCTAGGTGCCAGCATGGAGGTGGACAGCTCGTCGACGCTGCACAACGCCAGTCCAATGCTGCCGGCGCGTCTAGCGTACCGGAATAACACGCGTTCGGCGGCGGCTGCAGCAGTTCCAACGGTGGCACTGCAACAAGTGGAAAATAGCGGCGGGACCGGTTCGAAGGCGACGCTAAACTCGACTTTCGGTAGTCAACCTGTCGTCGTCTTGCCCACGGTGGGGGAAATCGGTCGGGATGGAATTCGTCCCCGACGTGCGTTATCCAGCATTGCGTCCAGCTCAGACGACGCGCATAAAAGCCAAACTGGATTGAGTAAAGTGCGCGAGTGTCGCTCATTAGATCCGTTACCATTCGCTAAATCCAAGGCGCGAAAACTTTTACCGAAGCTTAAGGGCAGTGCACCCACACTAGACTGTGATGATTACTGTGGTAACGTCGAAGGAATCAAAATAATCGCGATTCCTGATGATAAAATGCTTAATAACAATTGTCCCAATGGTAATGCCATTTTAAGTCTTGAAGATGGCGCTTTTGAGGATGCCGTGATGCCTCTACTTTTGAAGGAGAAGCACCAGGTGACGATTCAAAGACGGCGGAGTGGGAGTTTAGATGGTTGCGATGATGATGATGATGGTGGATCGAAAAAATGGCGCTCGATGGAATGCGTTTCAGCGACTTGTCCCGAACACAATCGTGTTGACGAGGAACCGAAAAAGGCCATCGGGAAACCGTTGCGTTGGTTGAACAATTTGTGGAATGGCAATGGCATGCGTGCAAGTAACGCATCTTTACGGAAAGGCGTCACGCCTGTGGTCGTAGACTATAATACTTTACAAGCAGAAAAGGAAAGTATAGTGTAAAAAGAACGGCGAACTTGTTATATAATATATTTTTGAGGACGACTTGCAATCCGCATTCGATACGGTACAAATAAATAATATTTTAAAATTTAAGATCGTAATATTTTGCATTCGCATTATAACCTCTTAACCTACAATAACCACAAGCAAAACTTGTAATAGGTTATGTAATATAACCTTCAAAAGGTCGGTGGCAGTTTAACTGTAACACAAGTGATCAAACCACCATCAAATTTGAAATCACGCAAGTGACGACACCTCTAAAGTTTTGTTCTACGAACGATTTCAGCAAATTGACCTAATTGTTGTATACAATGTCATATTAAAATTCTCGAATCTAAATTGTAAGTTAAGGGGTTAATCCTTAAATTAACAACTTGTCTGTTATATTGAACGAATTTTGATTAAAAGAAATAAATGGAATGTAGTCCCACATTTGGGTAAAACTATCTAACAATAAAGTATATAACAATAATGTATCCTGCGTCTTAGAACAAAATTCGGTCATTTTACTAGAAAAGTTCTTAATTTCTTACTTTCTAGAATGGAAGCATGCATTTACGCACAGCACAAACGCATAGAATTTGTACGCGACTAAAATTTTCCTGAAATCAAACAATCTCGAAGAGAAAACTAGAAGCGAAAAGAGAAATACACTTTATATTGCGCATAGTTAATTGTTGTTGTTCGTTGTTGTTAATTGTTGTTGAAAAAGAAAATTACATTGGAATTAATGTGCTTGATATTGTAAAAAAATATTAAATTTACAGTTAAACTATAATGGAAAATTTATCGAGAACCAACTCCTAAGTGTGTCGATGATTGTGCATTGAAATGAACTTTTGTTGAAATGGCTTTCGATGAATTACCCTAAACACTATTATTTTAACACATTCAGAGAAACAATTTCTTTAGCTCTCTAATCAAATAGAGTCAACCTCCGGGAATATCAAACAAGAGTGCACAAACACCGATTTTACCACCTATTCTTCAGTAATTGTTTTAAATAATTACACTAAAGTAAATATAGGGCGTTTTTTTCTATAAATAGTCTCTAGTGATTTACCTTACTTTCTTTGAGCTAAGGTAAAATTATTATACACTCCCAACTATTATCAAGTACTATAGTGGTGAATTTTTAACGAAAAAACGTGAAATAGATGTTCTATATATAATTGGGGCAAGTTGCTTGGATTTTGTCGCGAATGGCTGTGACTTGTTCATTAGTTGACGAATATTTTCCTTTTATTCGATTCCACTCGGAATGAAAATGGAGCTTAATTATACGCGTCATGTCTTAAATGTCTATTGTAAAGACGATTTCCATAGTTTTACTGATTCAACAGTAACGATATCACAGACTTACAAGTAGATTACAAAAATTATATACTATCTGTGCCATTAACTTATTCATAGATTATGCAAGCGGACATTATGGATGGTTTTTCATTGATGTTGGTATAAATTATCTGTAATTATAAGAGCGTTACTTTCTATGTATATAAATTGTTAGTGTTAAGTATATAATGGAGATGTGGAGGCGTAGGAAGATAAATGATGAATATTTGTGAAATTTTAGTGTCATTCTGGAATTTGTTAAAATAAAATGCATATTTATTTATAAATCTTTCTTCAATGCATAAAAATGTAACAACAAAAAATAAAAATTAAGGATTATTTAAAAAAAAAGATGAACAATTAAAGAAATGAACAAAAATTTAAAATCCTACATGGATAAAATGAAAATAGGCGATTTTTTGAATTCATCATCAAAATATAAAACATTGCAATCGTCAGTTAGTTGTGTTTTGCTAGAGATTGATAGTTTTACCACAAAAGGATATTTCCAAAGCGAAATCATAATGGTACTTATTCTCATTGCTCTCAACACAACGCATACTCCACTTACATTTAGTAACGCCCTGTTTCATACTTTACTGAAATTTAAATTCGAACATGATTTCATGGTAGGATATAAACCCTGTTTCTACAATTGTTGAAATGCCGCAATATTTTTGCAAATCCTTATACGTAGTTTTTACACGTATATTACAACATTTTAAATGCTTCTTTGTGCGCCATTTTGGCACAAAATGCATGCATGTCAATTATTCTCCAGTCATCGATTATTGATGGAATCGATTAACTGCGGCCTCCGATTAATAATCGAAGGAACAATCGGACATAGTATACGATTTTAATCGATTACGATTATAAACAGAGTCGCTGGTTGCGCCATCTACTAGCAAATGCTCGCATTAATATTACTTTTACCGAAAAGTACAGCAATGCATGCATGCCAGCGCCCGTTGCCTCGGTAAGCGCCGACACCGAGTTGTACGCAGAACATTGTGGAAAGAACCTGGGTACAAAAATAGTGAAAAATATCGAATCATCGATTCATGTAATTCGATATTTTTATATCGAATCATCGATTCATATAATTCGATATTATTATATCGAATCATATGAAAACACTCGATGAATGAAAACACTAAAATGAATGCTTTATCGGTTTCAATATTTTTCAACGGTACGACCAAATCGCTATGTTCAAGGTTCTTGAAGCTGTAAGTATCAGATTACAATACCATAAATAATCTGGACGCCTGACACTTCTGCCCAACACACACATACACGTGCTTTTACAGCCATTAGGCGCTGGAGCCGAATTACTCGAACAGAGATTGAGGATGTATGTGTATGTTTGCATTTCCAGAAAGAAATGTTAGGAATTTTAGATAAAAAATGAAGAGTGCCGCTTCGCATTTACATATGTTGTATAAATGAGCCAAAAGTAAAAATTTCAAATGTCGATTAATGTTTGCAATAACACGACGAATAATTAATGTTATTAATAATAAGTAAAAAAACGCCTCAATCGAAATCTTCTAATAATTTATATTTATTACCATGTACCTTGATACCGAGATGAATTAATTTAATGACTCCATTGCCCCACGGAGTTCAAGTAATTGAAAGTATAGGTGTGAGAAATCAAGTGTGTATATATAAATATGTGTATAAGCGTGCTTCAGTTGACGAGTTGTTAGCAGAGTTATTGGTATATACCTTCCAAGGTCGACAATCAGCTTTAAGAAAACAGTGTCAGATTACAATATGCGGCTTCAGCCATATTTGCATGAAATGTAAATATACCAAGTTGTTGACACGTTCGTAGTGTGAATTAGAATTTGCTAATCGAAGAGCCTTCACATTTGTTTATGTGATTTAAATTACGAAACACAAGAAAGCATGGTCGGATAAGCCATACTACTGCTATTATACGGGTACGTGTATGCATACGTGCAATACACAACCGGTAGACTGACATTAAAGTCCCCAAACACTTGAAATTTGAAAATATGTGTAAAGCCCGTTAAATGACGGAGCAAAGACTTGTTTTCCAATTCAAAAGCAGTGCTAATGCACCCTCGTAAATCTAAGTTTTGACTTTGTTCGGGATTACAGATATCGATAATAAACGATTATTATCGCCCTTCGCAATCGAAAATAATCGATTTTCGATTATTTTTTGACATCCCTAATGCAAGGTCCAATGATTAAATCTTCAGGTAGTAAATGAAAACTCCATATTGGTTTCTTGGGTATATTTTGCCCGTTGAGTGCGCCATTGCACCCTGGGCACAATCGCCCCTGGAAGCAATCCTTACACCCATAACACTGATACTCTCAAATTTTCTTACACCTCTTACATCTCAAAACACGTTGGTCTTCAGTAATGGTTATAACCCTACTCGATGATTCAAAATAATTCTTGAAAGGTTCATAGAAGCGATAATCTGGAAAATATATTTTTGCGGCCAACCATTTCTTGGTTTCGGAATTGATGACAGAAATATTGTTTGATGTATCAAAAGACTAGTATGAAATACATTTTCACGTTTCAATATTTCAACCGCTTGTTTCATTCCATATCTTCAGGTTGATCCAATTTTTCATTATATTGTGAGACACTATCACAATAAGTACCATCTTCCCCATTGTAAGTTCGAACAACTGTATTTTCAATTCATTGTGCAAGTTAATCTTTATTTGGGCAACAGGTTCCTTCATAACAATTGATTCCATTTCATGTTGGGCTATTAAATGTTCTAACAAGTCACCTCGATTCTCAAATGTATCTTCGCAGAAACACGAAAGCATTCCGTAGTCACAAGATGATTCATGTTTATGCACATCAAGGCTAGAATTGTCTTAAATTTCGGATAGACCTTCATTCAATTCGTTGCATTTACCACAAAGATTTCCCCCGCTTTGTATCAGATAAATGGTCGCAGTTAACCATGAATTACACACGCTGCACATGATATGGTCAAGATCCAGACTGGACTTGTTCTTAAACTTGTAAATCGCTACTAGCACCTCCGCTGACTTCTTGCTTTCTTCAACCATGATTTGTTACTAATGGTGCCTTTATTTGTACTGCTTAGTGATAGTAATGTGTTGTACTGGTTTAATTATGCTAAATGTACAACAAAAGCAAGGACTGCGATTCACACCAATAGCAACAGGCACTCACTGGCCAACACGATCAAAACTTATGTTTTATAAAAAATTATGTTTTAAATTAGAACGGTGGGAAGCCCCGAAACCCGA
>WSZQ02071071.1:0-16510 GCA_019419845.2 Weissflogia rhopalogaster
ATATATATATAAATAAATAAAAATTGAATAAATAATATCTACCTACTTTCTATTGAAATTAATTAATGAAAAAAGTGACCAACATTTAAACTGATTTTCTGATGTTTATCGATTGTAATCCATGACTTTTCAACTTTACAACGTTATTTAAGGAGATAAACAAATCTAAACCAATAAAATCAAGTCTTAAAATTTCTCTGCTATCAACATCTGTTATTAATCACGTCTATAATAATTCAATTGATTCCTGGAGCGTATTTATTTATGCACATTACGATTAATAAACAACGGCGTTGAAATGGTAGAAAGTGGCAGTATATCCGCGTGCAAATGTCACTGGCTCATTTTTTTGCGCTCGGATTTTCTTTCCGCACGTGCCGCAAACTTTGGCATTTTAATTTCGGCGTGCTCCAACAGCACGCAAATACGTAATGTGCGCACACAGCACATCAACCAACGCGGTTGCATTTCTATTCTTCGACCGAGTTGCGTTCATTTCGTGTGTGTTGTGTTTATGACTTGGAGGAATTTCGTATTTTCGAATGGTGCGCCTCACGCTGTCTTCCATGCGCTTTTATTTATAGTGCGCATTTGGTGCGCGCGTACACTTGCCATGTCTCTAATGTCTATTTATTCTTTCAATCTCGCATGTATTAATTATAGAAAACGGTGTCAACTTTTCCCGAATGCGAAGAGTGGGCTCTTCGCGGCGAATTAAGTCGGTGCATGTATGTGGTGCGGCGCATGTGAGCAAAACAAGTGACGCCTGGAGAGTGGGAAAGAGTCGGGATCATGTTCATCTAAAGATACACAATTGGGTTACATTAGGTTACGTAAGGTTGTATCAGGTTCTAATTGCTTTACTAGATTACGTTATATCGTTGTCTACACTCTCAAGATAGGTTAGTTTTTTAATTATTTTTTTGGGTTTGTAATGGCCCTTCAAAATCCCTTAATTAATTGCTTAGGTTAATATTGAAATAATTGCGCAAGATAATTACTCTAAAAGGTATTAACCAATCGTAAGATAATTGATGGAGTTTACTGTCGCTGCTTGATAAAACATGATTTTAATATTATTTTGCACAAACACAAAAAAGAGTTTCAAAAATGTTTTATGTGAACGTTTTATTAAACACGTACAATTTCACCTTTTGGCATCTTCAGGTACTGTATCGTCCACTGAAGTTAGAATTCTTTTTATACTATTACGCGGGTGAGTGGGGTAGGTCGATCTGGTCATTTAGTATCTGGTCTAGGTTTTTTCTTATGGATTAGCGAATGTAAAATGTTTCGAGTACGTTTAGTTTATGGCCCTTATTTCTGCGGTGCAGAATTTTTATATTATCAGTGGATCACCGATGGTCTGAATTTATGAGGCGATCAACCAAAGCTGAGCAGTTCGGGGTAGTCGCGTTCACTCTTAGGTGTTCCTTGAAACGGGTAAGACAATTCCCACCCGTTTGTCCGATGTAATGTTTACTACGATCGTTGCAGTTTATTCTGTAAATTCCCGACTCTAAAAGATAATTATTGGAGTCACCTACTTTATTATTCACTAAAGATTTTAATGACCAATCACTGAATACTGCAGCCCTAATTTCATGTTTCCGCAATTCTCTTGATATCTCTACACTGACTGGATCTAAATAAGGTAATTTGATGTATCTTGGTGAACTGGGAGCCTGCCTAACAGGGAAAAATATTTCTTGTTCGCCGGGCCAGCTTTCTTTTTAAGATATTGTTGACCCAGTTCATCAGAACATATATCAACTTTGTAAATTTATTAGCGCCACCTTGCCAGACGTGATCAATTTTCAGCCACATTATGTGATCAAGAACCGATCGAGTGCATTATCATTTTCTCGTTCCATTTATCTTTAATTTAAGTTACTATAGTGGACTGAAATTAAATCTGACTCTTACAATTTCTCTATATAGTGCGTTAGGCAAAATAGGATTGGATTGACCATAGATTAGGTTAGGTTATTATAGTTCAGATAGATAACATTTGGTATTTAGGTTAGGATATATATGAGGTATATAGGCTGGTTTATCTTTATTTTACAAAGTTTAAATGTGATTTTCTTATGTTTTATTAGTTTGTTAACAGTCATTATCATTGGCATGTTGGTTTTGATAAATATCATAATATCAGTTATTCGTATCTAGAGCCTAGTACTCTATGAATTATGTATTCTAGTTCTAGTTACAAATTGATTCTTTAATGATTTCTTTGATAATATATTTACAATTATTAAGAATGGCAAGACTAAACTCTTCTAATATGTGACGATATGTATCGACTTTCCCTTCTTCGCTTTCAAAAGTTTTTATAAGGAAAGGATTAAAAGAATTTATTGACCCCCCCCCACATATAATTGCGATATTATCGATATCGTTTGGAATGTCTAGAATGTACCGACTAGTAATTATTGTTATATATTACGTTTGTAGTTTATGCAGCCCTATTCCAAATTAATTGGGATTCAACAGTAATTATTATACCTAAATTAGATTATGTAGATGATATATCGTATTATAGACTGAACGAGTTGTCTTCCAATAATATTGATAATTTAATTAAATACGTCTTAAGTTACCTTAATAGATATCGTATTAAGTTAATAGTAATAAAACTAGGTTATACCAACTTTTTCGATCCTATGTGATAGAGGAAAGATAAATTGTTTGTCTTGTCTGTATTATACAAAGTCGACTTTGAAATTGTCTTTCGTCAGGTATGGATCAACCGCATTATAATTTTTTTCTGAAGGGCAAGGGTGGTGGATGCAAAACATTTGTGGCATGGCGTATTGTGCGAGTGAGAGTGGAGTAAAATGAGTGTACACGGTGGTGGCAGCTTTACGTCGCTTTACGCCAACGCAGAAAAGCCACCACCACCACCATTCTGATGGCTGTATATGCAAGTCCGAGGGTATATGTGAGAGTGTGCGAAAGCGGCGTGAAAATTCGAAACACGCCGAGATCGACAGGAATGAGGCAAGGGGTGCGCTCCTGCTGACTGCGGCGAGACAAAACGGAAGAGGGTTGGAAAGATACACTTAAACCGTGACGGTGGCAGCGGTGGCGGTTTTTGAAACGATGGGGGGTTGGGATGGTTGGAAAAGTATGCCGCGAAATGCAAATCAAAGCGCAAACTGTTTTGTACAAATCACAACAATTAACATCCAAGCGAAACTTTCGCTTTTTGATTACACGCAGAAAATCTAATTTTCACCCTTTAAACATAATAATTTATGCTCTATTATCAACACAACCAGGAGGCACATCAATTAAATCGATGTGGATCTATGTAGTTTGTCAAATAAAGAAACATCTTGAATTAATTATTTTTGTGTGACGCTGCGACTATAAAATGCTTGGCGGTTTTATTACATTTTTATTTACATTCAAAGAGATATAAACTTTTTTCTGCTTACTTCTAATTAGTGTAAATATAATGACATTTATTATTTATGTTCAGTTGTAATGTTTATTATAAGATTGGCTCTCTATCTGTACAAATGCTCGTCCCCGTCTTTTTTTGTTTATGACTTTTATTAACGAAGAATACACGCTGACGATTTAATGTTGTGCGCTTGATTTTACAACACGAATCGAGAGATGAGTGAGGAGACTAACTACTGCGAGATTTATGTCTGTAATTATTTGGAAGCGTGATTTTATATTCGTTATCTACATAGTAATATGTTACTGTTGCGTACTTAGGTTTAGAATGATACACTCTAGAAAGTTGTTAAAGGTTATATAATTTCAATTACGTTTTTAATAATATTTCATGAATAATTGTCTATCATATTAATATTATTATTTTTAAGGAAAATGCTTGAGAGTTGCGACATCTCATTCGAGTATAATTAGTTTCTGGCCATTTCTAGCCATTTGTGGGTATAATATATATACATATGGTTGTTTTTAGGTTGATGAGTTTAAATAGAAATTCATTCAAAGAATTTTATGCCAATTTTTGCTAATTCATTATTATATTCACATAAATACTAGCATGGGTCTGTTCTTATCTAGAAGGCATGTCACTGAACCTAGTCTCCAGAGCAAAGAAATGAGACACATCGAAGTACATAGGAATGTGGATATAATCTATAACAAGAAGGCCGAGGAACAATGTATCAGAAACAATGGAATGTCACATTTTATAGATGGCCCCTTAGAGATTTACTGCACTAATCTAAACAGGACAAACCTGAGGTATCTCAGAGGATGCTCTACATATCCTTAAACCGGTCCATATGCCCATGGTACTTGTGGTGTAATAAAAGTGAGAATACCTCGCCCCATCTACTTATGGGATGCTGTATGTTCAAAAAACAACTGGACATTGTGTAATAACTATCCCAGAGACACTATTTACAGAACTATTGATATCGTAATAATTGTTTGGCAACAGATGATGTGTGTGTGTGTCATTCGCACATGAGAAGTATAAGTTTCCTAAAAAATCTTTGTCATGACACCTACTTGCCGTGACTTCTACTTATTTAAATCCAAGAAACATAGAAGACACCCAGCTTTGAATATTTTATTCCTTTGATTAAGTGTGAAATATGGTGGCTAGGACTAGGGCTGTTAAATTAATTAGGTGACCCAGGAATGTTAACATTGCTAAGGTTCGGAAGGCCGATAAACTGATAAGAGGCACTGTAAGCTGTATTAACATGAAGTAGCCAAAAAGGCCACTGTAAGTTCAAAAAGCACCCCTACCGCTGAGGAATCATCAAGAACCATTTGTGCAAGTGAGGCGATTCCTCATCATCTATTTATGGAATAATGCATGTTTGAAGACTCACGGGGATCATAGGTAGGTAGAGAAAGACTGCAAACGGAAACCGCTAGTCTTATATCATGGTGAGACCTCATTAGATATACCAACTATCTAAGGAACACCAATTATACATAAGCAGAGGGAATAGTTCAATGTGGCGCGGTATGGTGGGATGGTGAATGTGGCTAAAACATAAATAATAAAAACTTGAAACTAAATAGAAATGCTGTTTAACAGATAGCGCCAGGAACTTTTTCGATGCTATCGATTATAAAGCGTATTGTCGCCCGGCCAAGTGACGCAGTTGTATGATCGATTAATACCGACCTCAATATTCCGAGTTCGATTCTCGGCATATTGAAATTTGTGTTTTATACTTTGGTATTTAAAATTTCTAAAATATAGAATTGTACAATGGGAGTTTATCAGTATCAATTTTTCGAAAGTGGAGTATTTTTTACATCTACTACTTTAATCTTGGTTTAAAAGAGACAAGAAAATAATTGTAATTTACTAGACAAAGTTACAGCTTTTTTACATCCCTTGTGGCAGTGCATCTGAGAAAAATATGCTCTTCTTTCGACTCCAAATAGAACATGTACACAAACACATCTTGTGCTTTCTTCGCACACCCGCATCCAAGGATCGCTGCGAAACTATAAAGCTGGCTAAAGAACCGGCCAGCGCCTCGCGCACGCATCTCACAACAATAAAAAAGTGCACGAAATTGCCGTGGCTGGCAGCCGGCCGACCAGAGCCCCAAAGAGAGTATTGATTAAGGGGTAGCACAAGTAAGATGAGATTTTTATAGTTTACGAGCGCGTAAAAAGTCATATCGAAATGATGTTTTTTACCCCCTTTATATACATCTTAGAATACCGTTAAACTTCGGCGCCAGCCCATTCCCCGGCTAACCGCCGCCACTGCCGCCAGCCAAGGTGGAGAAAGAAGCGTGGAAAGAAATTCGCCACGGTAGTACAAGAACAGGAGCGAGGTGGGGGCTACATTGCCGGTGGAAAGGCGGAAAATGCGTAACGCGTTGCCTCGATACTTATATTTTTTATTGCCGCTCCTTTTAACGCTCTTTTCGCCTTTCTTTTACTCCCAAACCGCCCGCAATAAAGGTGTACGAATAAGTGTTACTATTACTCTTCCAATACAGATGGAGAGAAGTGCCGAACGTGGCGTGGGAAAGGGGGTGGAAAAAGAATAGGGATGAGGTGGTGAAGAAATGGTGGAAGGTGTACAATAAGACATTGAATGCCAGGCGAAGAAAAAATAAAACAAAACGAATTAATTGTGTTTTCGGACCAAAGAGCACGGAGGCTTTAATATCGTCGATGTAATTACGAATGTTTCTTATGTAAATACATTAGACAGTGTTAATATAAAAGTCACAAATATAGTAATTATGCACCTTTATTTGATTCTATTCAGGAGAAAAGACCAGAAAAGAAAAATAATTCATTGAACACCGATTTGGCTTAAATTTGAGCATAGATAAATTAAATATGCGTAAATTATACTAATTAAATATTCATAAATTATATAGCAAGTATATGGAACCGTCATTATGCGGAAACCTGTACAAATCAGATTTCTTTAGCTTCCTGCCTCCCTTGAAGTTCAAAATAGTCACCCCCCCCCCTTATTTGCTTAATGAATGAATAAGTAAAATAATTATTGTCATTCTTCTCAGTTCCTGCATTAGTCGGAATGTTTTCATAATCAGCTCTGTTGCGATTGATAGGTATATTCTCAATACATTCCTTAATTTTTATATTAAAGCCTGATTGTATACCTTATTATTAGAAGGTGAATGATTAAAAAGATTAAAACTTTTGATTGCAATAAGTCTCAAAAATTCATTTAGGAAAGTTATTGCAATAAGTCTCAAAAATTCATTGAGGAAAGTTATTGCAATAAGTCTCAAAAATTCATTTAGGAAAGTTATTAATTGTAAAACTTTAAACATCCGTTATCTACAGAAAATTGAACGTATAATAATATTAAGAGATGTATACTTTCTCGAACTCACTACTAGAATCATATTGTCATGAAGTATGACTGCAGTGAAATTAATGCCTTATCACCTTAAAACAAGAAAATCCAAAATCAGAAATGAACAATAAGAAAGAGGGTTCATCGCCATTGGCTGTCAACGCATAAACGAACGACGAAAACAACTGCACGCCGATGGAAAGCGAAATTTCCGAAAGTGTCCTTCAACGAGCACGATGGTGAAGGCGCCCGTCACCTCAAGCGCCCACATGTGTTTGCGTGTAGTCGATCTTCAGTCGTCTACTACGTTCGTCCCATGTGTGCGCCGTTTTGCACACACGGGTGTGCATGACGGCCATTAGACGGCAACATTTGTGCGTTGCATGCCCCGTGCCCCCGTTGATGCGCGCCGATGTGGCGTTTCCTTCCATTTCCCCTTTCGTCCGTTTTGCATCCACATCCACATGCTCACGCACCCACACACGTTGCACACGTCTGCCTGGTACGAATGCCTGGTACGCTTGGTACGTAACATCGTCGGTCCCCCAGTAAATAAATTGCCTTTGCCACCCCCTCAGAGAATACCAGCCCACCGCCATTTGAATCTGCACTATTACGTTTGTCATTGCGAACGCACAAGACAAGTAAGTAGAACACATCCCCAGCGCGTACCAAAAAGCAAAGAAAACATCGAGCGGAGAAGAACCCAAAAAAGAGTCATCATCATTAGCGCAATTGTTTTGTCAATATTTGAACGTAGCTAAAGCAAGCCCACGATTTTCTGACGTTTTATTTTCGAGAGATTAACTTTGAACGTGAAATATACATTATTTCCATGCTTTTACTAGTTTTGTCAGGTTTCCTGCCTTGTTTTCAGGGTTTATTTAGTATTTATCTACAATGGAGACTTTCTTTTGTTTTGTCACTTTTACGACATCTTATTTTCAGCTGCCCGCTTCACCTCCACACGTGCGAAATCTTGTTTATTTTCCGGTTTCGATAGCATTAGATCGAAAATCCTTGGAGTCCTTTTTTCTCTCCCGGCAATGGCGCTGCAAAATCGAGGGAAAATCCCAAAGAAAAGAAAATTGTTGTGGCAGGTAGCTGCGTCTACTTACTTTACGATGCTTACCACCCCAGTGGAGGGCTACTACATTCTCAATCGCCGTCGAACGGCGAAATGATCGAAATTCCCTACCCTGTACCGAGTTAGGAACATTTTTTTAATTCTTAAATACAACTCGGTAGTGCGTGTCATAGGACAATTTCCTTCCAATTCATTTGGAGACCTTTTTCATCCGCTCTTTACGCCGTGTGGTTTGGCTTAGCTGGGAAGAGAGAAAGAGTTTCATTAAGTATTACTTCTAATCGACAATATCAAGCCACACTTTTCGTATTATCCGTAGATGCTTTGGGGGTAAGGGGACGTTGTTCGTGCTTTAGGTATACAATTTTCCAATCGTCCGGTTGCCATCACCACCACAGCGGCGGCACTGGCTCTCCAAACCATCAGCACTAATCGGATAAGGGATTTTATTTATTAGGCATTGGCAACATCGATCGTATGCCCACATTGCTCTCTAGCTATCCTGCTTGAGGCGGGTGTATGTGTGCACATGCCAGCGGGGGTGGCGCGGTGGCAGCAAAGTAGGCCTCCACTTCAAGTCGCAGATCGCTGCTAATCCTTATCTGGCTATTGGGCCGTTAATTATTAGTTTGCCGATGCGTTCGAGCGGACAGCGTGGCGGTTGTCTCTGTCTTGCCAAACCCAAACCAACTACGTCAACCCATACAACACAACCATACACACAAACACATAGGAAAAGGCGAATGCTATACTCAAGCTTCCCCATTTTCCTACCAAGAGACCACGGCTTTCTCGAAATTAAATTAAACAACAGCTAAAATATTAATCAAGCATTATTAATGTTGCGAAAATGAAATGCGACATGTTAGCCTTAGAAGAATAATGAATCAACACGAGAGGAAAACTACGTTGTGGATACGAAAAAAGCTAAATTTGATTGTTGTTTTTCTTCGAGGTTTTTCTTCTTCTGCGAGGCAATCGAGAGAGCGGAGAGAGAAGGGGAGAGCGGGTAGTTTTATTTACGATGCGCGCTGATGTATAATTTAAAGTAGTTCGCCGGTTTGCTCTTACGTTTCCCACATTAAATTCATGTTTTTCACGATTTTCATTCCGCCTGCAATATAAATCACTAGTCGAGCAAACAAAGATGCAAAAATCAAGGGGGTGGCAAACGAAAACAAAATCGTGTACAATACGAAAAGAAACAGTCATAAATATTGTCTGCTATATTTTACTATCGATGTTTTATTTTTATCTTACCTAAGTCCAATATTATAAAACTTTAAATTAAAAAAATATATTTTCAATTGAAATTTAGTAGTAATGTTAGACATTTTGACTAACGTAATTGTTTCATTGCTAGTTTCTACCAGCGTGCTCCAAAGGACTTTGACACACGCTTGACATAAGTTACGCTTTTGATGTAAGTAATCAACAAAGCGCTTGTTTCTTCCTGGCTCTCGATGCATATATACGAAAAACTTGCAATTAGTAAAAGTTGTTAGCGGTTTAAATGAAATGCAAACATGGAAGTTTTTATAGTGAGGCATTAGGTTAGGTTAATCCATTGTTGAGTTAAATACATTTTCATTTGAAATTTAGTAGTCAATTTAGTAATTTTGGCCAACGTAATTCTAAAAATTACATTGAACAAACTTATTAAATGTTGTTGGCGATGAAAATGATGCAAACGAAAACAACAAAGTTTTAAGAGTTTGACATAAGGTTAGGTTAAACCATGGCGATTCACCTCGGGCATAAACTCATATCGTCTGGCATGCTTTGCGGGCCTCACAGATCTGTTCAAAGGTCCGCGGGTTGCTTATCCCTGGGTTAAGCAATTAAGTTAGTAGGCCTTTTTTCAGCGGTTTCAAACCTTTTTAATGCTGCGTCAGCCTTTTAAATTCAATTTTCGTAACGATATATTGCCCATAGACATGTTTTAATAGGGCCCTCATCTCTATTAATATAACAAGGGGGAACCCCTATGTTTGGTAGTGTTCTAAATACCCCCTTCCGCGCCTATATACGCTGCTTCCCCTTGCCTTCCTAGAGGGACGTGCCCCATAGTTTGGAAAAAGGGTTCCTTAGATGATTATTGGTAGATCAATGCTTTTTCTAAGGATTATACTTTACTCACATTATTAAGTTCTAATCTTTTTATTTTTAAATTAAAAAAAGGCTGAAGAAATAAATAATATAGTGACCAGCGCCATCTATTTCCATTCGATGGTATTCCGTATTTTTGTTTATTTTGCACAGGAAGTGAAAGTATATTAGCAGGAAACAGTGATGTAGGGTATCCTTGTCTGGTATTATTACGACATAAGAAAAGCACGTCCTGGTCGTCCCCAAACAATTGTAGGTCCTTGTCTTGCTGCCGTAATAAGCTGTGCGCGACGCCGAAATCGATAGACACAACGCCGCTTACGTAAGCCAAAAAATACGCACACACTGGAGGGAAAACAACCCCCGTATAGTCTGCACAATATACTTACACACACCCTCACACACTGGTATGGTGAATGGTGGTGGCGTATTTACAGAGCGATATACACGAGGTCTCCCCCCTCCCTTTTTCACCGTCCTGTTTCCACCCTACCACACTGTGTCGATTCCTGCAGCTGGCAGCGCCACTGCCTTCGTCTACTGTCGCTTCCCGATTATTTACGAATGCTCCCGAACACCCCCGATCTCCTGCAGGTGGTGCTCTGATTGACGTTCTTCATGTGGCGCTATATTATGTCGCCGACGAATTCCAATCTTTGCTGAAAAAAACGTGCGTGACGAACAATTACAGCGCGTGTAATTTAGTTTGGGGTGTGATTGGATGGTTGTACATCGGCGACGCGGAGTGTCATAGTGTCCCGACGTGTTTGGAGCTTCGTTCCTGCAGTAGGGTTGGTTCCAGTGGAGACGGCTAAGGCGCTGTAGAAGACGGGGCGATTGCTTTGCAAGTTAATCGACCCGATTTTAACCCAGGTTACACGTGAAATATTCTAAACCTGTGAAGACAAGAAGGTGCGGATGAACTGCAGTGGGCGGTTGGACATTGGTGCATCATTTGTACGAATTCGGTGAGCGGCAGCGGAAAAAGGTTTGTGGTTAAGAGAGTTGACCTTAAAATACATCCGCAATATGGCAGCCCGCACACAGTGACACCCGTTCGTGGGGGCCCGAATGTAGGTCACTTACCCCTGCAGCAACCTACTTACGGGGCGCGATTCCGTGGGCTGTGCTCTCAAGCTGTACACGTTGGGTAAACACGCTGCGGAGCGTGGGAGTTCATATCAGGACCTACATAGTTAGAGTATTTCGTGATAGTGACTACAGCTGCGAGAATTGCTTGAAGTCCTACGAAGAGGAAGAAAAAGTCCTTATATACTTTGATAACTCCATAACTTCTGTAGCAACGTTGGAAGAGGATTTTCCCTTGCTCGACAGGAAATTAGTGTTTTCATCGTCGGATCATCGAGAGATCTTCACGTGGAGGGAGTCTTGGAAGGATGCTGTAGAAGGTTGGTAAGCAGGACGACGACGGTGGGCCACAGAGCACTATGTCGTAGAAGAGGCCATGTCAACACGGTTGACTTCAGTCGCCCAGGATACGCAGGGGGGCTACTCCCCAAATATTAACAATACTACTAAGGTAATTACCCTTTTTCTATAAACTACTTTAAGTAGTTTGCAGTAGGATATTTTAAAAATATCAGACCAATTTCAATTCACTATCTTTAGGTCATAACTATTTAAAGAAATATTAATGTTGGTGATTATAAATAGACATTTTGTGATTTTGATTCCTATTTTGTTTAATTCTATTTCTGAGAAATTGTATATAATGATTTATACATAGACATAGGGAGCGCAAGAATATTGCCAAGGAATTTTGCAATTAGATGGACACGGATGGTCCCATTGAATATAATATTGATGACGGAGGGCTTCACTAAGTGCGGAAGCCCATTTAAGACATTATTGTACATTATATTGTTGCATTGAGGAGGGGGTCCCACTTGAGGAATTTAATGATTTGTCACTAAATGTCACTATCGCAAAAAATGGAAGTGTAGAAAATAAAGTTTCAATTATATTGTATAACTTTTATAGTAGGCCCGTTTCTCACGTGTATGAGTTTTTCATATTCTTGAGGAAAAGAGTACCATCCCATGCTCGTTGGTCAATATACTATAATTTAACATAATTCATTCCTCTCCTAACCTAATCAAAGAAAAAATCATTTTTAATCATATACAGTCTACCCACGTACATGCTATGCCTAAATATTAAAATTTTTTATTTATTAGTATTACTTGCATGGGCTATGTGCACAAGTACACTAACACTGACATTCAAGCAACCGAAATTGAATAGGTTAAGTGAAGGACAAATTTCGGTTCGACAAATATGTTATTATAAACACGCAATTAAAGTTCATGCACAATATTCATGCGCACAATTCTCGCTCGAAATCAATAAGACTTAAAATTAGCAACTATCAAGCAGAAAAAAAAACTAGTGAAAAAAACTATTATTCGATATACGAAAGGAAGCTCGTCGATAAGCAAATTATTTATCAAACTGTAACATTATAATAGTACACTATCACTTGGGCCTATTCGGTTCCGTGTAATGATATTCAAACCACAAGCGACGCAGCGGTGAAAATTTAATCTCTGCCTGCACATATTGCGCCCATGTATAGTGTCGGGTTAAAACAAAGTTTTGCGCAACACTCGGGCGTTGCTGCAATAATAAATATGCGCGCTGGGCAATATTAAAAACAATTTAAGCCTGCATTACGTATGCGGCGCGGCATACGCGCCTGTGGTCATAAATTGCGAATATATGCGAATATCTTCAAGATTTTTTTTAATATCAAACTTTTGCGCGCGCGCTGCCGGTACAATTCGTGCATATTGAATGGCGATTTCATCTCCGTACCTCTCGTACCAATATGTGTCGCGTACGTGACAGACCAGCGGAATTGATGCCGAATGCGCTTCCGGAAATGCCATTTACAAAAAATGGCGAAATATCGTGCACGTTTCTCTTGGTTGTTTGTCTTGTCTGCATTGCGGTGGGATTAATATTAAGATAATACGAATATTGTGTTTATGAATAAATATATAAGGCATTGATTCATCACTTTATAGAATCATAAAAATGATAAAATAAAGTAAAAATTTAGTTGTAACAGATCTCATGAAATAAACCCTATAATTTAAAAATAGAAACTGTAACGTAAAAAAATACTAAATAAAGATACAACCTGCATTGTATATACACTAGAGTTTAGGATAAAGTTATCAACAATCTTGATTCAGATGACGGAGCGACTGCGATCAGTACCAGACGTTACGTGGTTGTGCTGTCCATATTTTATAATCATGATTTAATAGTATATAACAATACAAAGACGGAAACGGCGATTTTGGACACACTGTTGTTAGATGCACGAGTTTTGCAAGTGCCGTTGACAGACACTTTCTGGTTGGTGCACTTTCTGTCAACGTTTACACGGGAATATGGTTCTGTACTTTTTCGTATATTTTACAAAATATTTTTCTATGGACTTCTTAATGTATAAATCTTAATAATAGGTGGCCATGACGACCAAAAAACAAAAGTAAATGCGTTAATGCGTTCCATTAGTAGATTCTATAAGCGTGCTACAAAGAATTTTGACGTACGCTTGATGATTGCGAAGTACTACGAGTGTCGCATCGACTCGCTCGAGTGTAATTAGTTTCTAGTCGAATTCTACTCTTAGACCAATCAAGCAAATTCGATGTCGAGTCCTGAGCCTCCCCTTGAAAGTTTAGCCTTATCAGTATTAAGTTAGCCCTACAGACTTTAAATTAGGTAAGAATAGAGCTAATAAAATGTTTCCTTTGAAATTTTAATAGTAATAACTTTTACCAAAAAGCAGTAAAAAGTCAGAGAAAAGCCATAGAAACATCATAATAAAGAAATGCCTTATTGTTAAATAATTCATGCAATTAATATTAATGCTGACAATCGGTAGTTAGAAACACGAAACAATAAGAAGCGCGCCAGATAGTACACAGTGGGCGGTTTAATTAGCGTAAATGCAAATGAAACTTAAACAATTCGACGCATAAATCAACAGCTATATAAAATAATTAATAGCGCATCAGACCACCGAACAAGCGCCATGTTCACGAGTTTAATATTGCGCATTATTATCGAGGCGCATTGAATGGGCGCAAGCGTTGTCTATTCGGTGCGCAACAATGTTACACATGTATCCGAGTCATGAGAGATGCGCGCCTGTCGAATACATATTTTCAATTTGTACGAACGATGATTCCTCGCGTCCAATTTGAATCCAAACGCACACCGAGCCGAACTCACAAAAAAAATATACACGCCGCATCGCGATTCCCAAGCTCTCTCATCAGCGCAACGGTAGCCCAGATATGGTGCGTCAAGATACTTACAATTAACAGTTATTCTAATTTGGAAATCGGCGCTACCAACAAGCAAGGGTTCTTAATTATTAATTAATCCTGCATATTTGTGTATGATTTTATGCGTCGCTGTCTGTTGTAT
Organism: Weissflogia rhopalogaster; assembly: GCA_019419845.2. Lineage (NCBI taxonomy): Eukaryota > Metazoa > Arthropoda > Insecta > Coleoptera > Staphylinidae > Weissflogia > Weissflogia rhopalogaster. The sequence continues at coordinate 14,469 of WSZQ02071071.1, forward strand.
GTGCGTCGCTTGCGTAAGAAGCGAATATGATAATGCTCTTAATTCCAATCGGAATGTTTCGGAGAGCACTGAGATGTTGGGCTAAATACATTTATGACTCCTTCAAACTTGCTGAGTGATTATGTCATGGTTGTACGACTAAGCTTTTAACTTTTAACTGCCAAAATGGTAAAATGGTAAAAATCCATTTGAAAGTCATAAGCAAATTGGACACGCCTCGGTTTTACGCCACCAAAACTACCTTATACCACCAGAAATCGTAGCTTTTCGGACCTAAAACTACCTAGGTTGCTAGATTTATGTACGCATTAGGATGCATTAAACTGTTTTTCAGGTGGGGCGACTAAACACTGCCGTCAATAACGATGCGATTCAGCACGGCATTCATTTATCGGGTCGCGTAGGTAGAGAAACGACAGGTACACCCCGAAAACCGACAACGTAACGCAATGACAAGTAAAAGCGGTTTAGGATTTGCTTCCATTTTTTTCATTCCCGACGCATTTTTGGGGTCGTCCAACTCGCTACCCAGCATCTCCCCACGCACCCCTCCTGTAGCCGGCATATTTTTACATTTGAAGGCACATCTCGCCCTCTTCAGTTTTTGTTCCAGCATATTGACTATCGTTACCTTTATCGTTTACCTTTACCTTTTGGGCTTACCTCCTACCATTATAGCACAGCGCATACACACACGCACACATACACACACACACTCAACACAAACTGCACAAAGTGAAGTGAACTTTGCTTTTACCTGTGCCTGTCAGGCCGTTCTCAATGCCCGACATGATATTGAAAGCAAAATTTCATTTACACCTGAAATGTCTTCCCCGGTTTTATCTTATTGGAATCTACGGTCCCTGTTACTATAGCTGAAATATTTCATCTCCGTGAAACAGCGTTAGTTACAGACGTTGTGTACGAAAATGTTGTGGTATCTTACCACGAAGATCTAACCCAAGAATACGTAAGGTTGCGCAAAATTTACCTTCATCAATTTTATTCGAATTTCATTTACAGTTCAAGAATATTAACCAAACCTAACGTATAATTACTTTATCTAACCTAATATAATAACTTAATCAAAACTAACCTAACCAAACCTGATCTAAAATTACACATACTTCATGTGTGATCCAAAATTTGTAAATAAGGAAATTAATTAGGCTATAGTCAGTTGTGACCTGCAAACACATCTAATATAGTTTAACCTAAAGGATTCTACCTTCTTTGCATAACATCTGGAGAGAAAATATACTCCCGACCGGATCAGAATCGGCAACAGAATGTATCGTACGTCCCGATACTAATTACCAGCTACATGTGTGCTTCGTGACATAACTGGTTGTGTGGCTGAGATTCCTGATTCCCTCCAGATGAGAGGATGAATTAGGTTATACTCTGCTAAAAGAGTAGTTAGTTAGGTAACTTTAAAGTAACAATTGTCCTATTTTATTAGAAATAAAGTCGATTGAAACTTACTAAACACTATGCCAATTGTACTTAACTCAAGGGATTCCACCTTCTTACTAATAATTTCCAAAGACAAAAGATTATACATCTGTCCGGGTGAAAACCAGCAATTTCTGTATGTCCGGTACGTTACCAGCTACTAGTGGGTTTAATAGCTTAACTAGTGTGTAGTATGTCGAGCATTCGAATAAAAAAGATAGTACCCCGACCGGCTTAGTACCGACAATATCCATATATCTAGTACCTATAGTGTGCCGCTATAGATATTCCGAAGTTTCTGGTCTAACTTTGCAGTTTGAAGTTAAAAGAAGAAATAATTAAATAAATTTAGACTAACAATTGACCAGCTTTAATCGAGACAAACTCAGTTCAGACTTCGTAATATAGGTTAGAATTAAGATGCCACTGACATAATACCTTCAAGTCTTCTATGCAAATTCGAAGAAATTTTATTTTAAACTTGGGTAGATTATATTAGACTCTAATAACATGTTTCTTCTCTTACTTTGTTCTCATTTTGGCGGGGAAAACATTATTGCCATTTTTTATCGAGATATTTGGCTACG
>WSZQ02071082.1:7108-22806 GCA_019419845.2 Weissflogia rhopalogaster
TGCTCTCAGCTTTCGCCATCTCCTTAGGCATGCGAAAGTACCACACGCTTACATTGGAATAAAATAAGCTTTCGCATGGAAATTGAAAGAGGTCGGAGTGTCACCGCTGAAATCGAAGATAAAAAGTCAATTTTAACTATTCGAAATGACGTGCATAAAATGTGCGTAAAACGTATGGGATTGCCAAAGGCAAGAGGTTTTGCACCCGTATATCTTTGACAGTTTACCGTGGCCATAAAACAGTATTCCATTTTGTTTTACTGTCGTCTTTGGAACGTGATGTTTAGAAGTTAAGAAACAACAATCTCTGTACTAACTGTTTATTGCTTTGGATGGCTTCAGTCGTTTTATCTTGTCATAGAAATGCTATTTAATCAAATTAATGGTGATCCTGGTGTTACTGCATTTATTTATATTTGTTTAGACTTCCTTGTTTTACGACTAAGATCCCTAGGTGATACAATGTTACATGTGATATTCGCAGTCAGTCTTCAGTTATAGGGGGATGATTACGAGTGTGTTTTCGTTGTTTCTTAGTATTTTAGTGCTGGTTTTCCGGGTAGTCTCTGGTAGGCATGTCAGCCGAGGTGTTACCTACTAAACTACCCAGGCGGGCAATTATTATATTATATTAATTTATCCTGCATTACTATATTACTGCAATTCGCAAGTCTCGCTCCTCAGAGAAGTTATTCGCAAACCTCTCTCGTTTTCGGCCGGACCGTCTTCTTCCATCCATTTCAACTCCCTTATGTACTCTTTTAATGAACACTCCTTTACATTCTATCATTTCTTGTCAACTTAAATATATTAAAGCACTGAAAAACAAAGTCCAAAACAAGTACATGACTTTCAACAAACGTCGAGAAACAAAACGTCCAAATTCCATCCCCAATTACACAAGTACCATTCAAAAAACAAAACCATGATCCACTAATCCCTGAAATGCAATTATACGATTTAGGCCGAACCGTAAACACCCCCATGCTCCCGATAATGATTGTACTTGTTCCTACCGAATTGTTTCTGACGTTGACACGCCGCTGTAGTGCGTTGTCGGTTGCGTTCCGTTTTCAAACGTGACCACTCAAAGTCATTTGCATCCTGCTTTCGTGGAACCTAACCTAACACCACCACCACCCCCTGAACATTACGCCCACTCCATTCTCCTCCTCATCCCTGGTCTGCCATCACTCGACGAGCACCGACCACAGCAATCGCACACAAAAGCGTGTGGCATGAAGAGATTTCACATTAACCGCCCCCGCTGCCATCGCGTCGCAGCTCTGCCGACCTCAATACCAAGCGGCGGCGGTCTTCTGCTACGTTTGTGGATCTGCGGTTGCTTTCTGCCTAGACATGCACGGTGTGCACAGTGCACACCGCGCACTTTACACATTTGATACGAGCGTGCATACTAATGACACAAAGGACCTCACGGTCATGTGTCCCAGTGATGAGTAAATTTTAAATCCGTGGTTATTATTAGACTAGCAGGTGGGCTTATCCTCGACCTAGGTAAATATCGCCCGACTTCTTCTTCACTTTTAGAAGAAAAGAAAATGATTATTTATCGTAAATAAATGAAATTCCACTTGCTGCTGTTTATTCTGCGCTGATCTGATGCAGGTTGTTGATTGTTAATTGCTTGTGAATGTTTGGAAATGGCGGGAAAGCGTTTAACGTCGTGGGTGGCGGTAAAATGTATACACAGCAGGGGTTTTGAGAGCGCGGACACGCAGCCATCCATTGCAGGGAAATGCAGGTTGTATGTTGGAATTGTGGGATTTGGTAGAGGTCGGTGGGTAGATTTTCGGGTTTCTGTTGGTAAACGAGGTGACTTGTCATTTCGTTTAGAAGGGGGCTATTGGCTTTGTTCGCTTTGCATAATTGTTTAGTGACTTGGGGAAAACAGAATAGAGGAGTGGAAGAGCAAGTAGAGTTGCCTATCGTTGTTTTACGAACTTTAGTTTAGAATTTCAGGGTTCCATATTGAACTATGTTTTGTATTACTATTTTCAACTTCGTTCATTTTAGTCGGATTAAATGTTTTCTTTTCATTTTAGTTTTACATGCAATTTTTTAATTTAATCTCGTTTGACTCTTCGTTGTTCATGGGTCTCCTTTCTTCTTCTTTGGTGCAGTCATTTGTACTTTCCTATTTTTCTCTTCCTTTATTTACTTCCAATCTACCTGTCTGCAGTTTTATTTTCTTCTTATGTGTTCCAGACAGACAGACAGAGGACCAAGAGGACAGAGAGGACAGACCCAAGCAAGAGACGCTAGACAGAGGACAGATAGAGGACAGACAGAGGTCAGAGAGGATATTCAGAGGAGCAAGGATAGGGAGGATAGGAGGACAGCGAGAACTGACAGAGGATAGACAGAAGATAAAAAGAGGACAAAGAGGAGAGAGGACAGTCAGGGAACAGGGAAGACAGACCCAGGACACAGAGAGCAGACAGATGACAGAGATGATAGACAGATGACGAAGAGGACAGAGTGGACAGGTAGGGGGCAGAAAAAAACAGAGAGTGTGTTAATAGATAAATTGGGAATATACACTACTCCCAAAGCTAAATAACCCAGCAAACAAAACCTAATATGCATACACCAAGCCTTTGGAACTCGATTCAACATTAATACCGTTAATTCAGCCTAATCCAGGTTTACTTCGGCCTGGAAATCGGAAACATTTTCTTGGTTTTGATACCTACAATGGTCGGCCTCCAACATCAGCTGCAATATCGACTCGACCACAATGACTGCAGACCATCCCACGATCTTCTGGGCCTCCTCATCGTCGACGGCTAGGGCGAACCACAAGTCGCACATAATCGTATAATACACGCGTCTAACTAAGCGTTGCAAGTTGCGACTGCGACCTTTCAAGTAGAAAATGCTTTCATTCCCGACGAAACTTGGACGCGAAACCTTCAAGCTCACATCGTACATATTACCGCACTTCAAACGCACCCATCCACTAACTCACACATACATTCAGACAAACACTCGATGTGCTAGCTGAGTTGGCGATGGCGTTCACGCTCCGCAAATCTGCGGATGACGAAGGACAAAGAACTAAGTGGGACTCTTCCGAATGTAAACTTAATAAGGACTAGTCGAACTAATAGCGCCCTTAGAGGAGATTATGGTGCGCGGTGAGATGAAGCGGACAAGTAAACCAGGACGGGGTGGTTTCCGCGGTATGTGTGTGGAGAAAAAGAGGAACAAGGAGTGGAGAGGGTTGTCGTTGTGCGGTCGTAAGCCAAAGCGCGGAAACGTTTGGAAAGGGAAGAGGTTACAACTCTTAAGTGGGGTTCAGCTTCGAAAATATATGAATGCAATGTGCGCATTGATGCGACGCTTCAAACATCCCTGGATTGAGATTGAGTTGGGATGCCAATTTTCGTTCCTGTTATTATAAGTTTCGCCGATCCGATTTAACCTCAAAATGTTGGGTTTCAGACGGGCGCACCGGACCGATTTCCTTTCGACCCTTATGTTAATCCACATTTTCGAGAGTTTATACTGTTGCGAGCTTTTGAAAAGTTTATTTGGTTGAAATAATATTTTAGCTTATCCTAACTTTGAGGGGAGTATTAATATTTTCCCTTCTTCCCATGTTTTATTTCCTCCATATAATGGGTTATTAATTATTTTGAGATTTTAGTGGTTTTTAGAAATTGAATCCTGATATTTTAATGCAGTGAAACTTGAGATATAAGGAAATTATCATTCTGCTGTTGCTAACAGGCTTTCCACATATGAAAAGTGATGACGATATGGGAGAACAGGGGGAAGGCTATTGCATTTTCGGAAATCATCGGAGAAAGAGCTAATAAAATGTATGTTACAGTACGAGGTGCGATAAAATTGATAGAAAAACAAAATTATCGAAAAACTCGGGGTAATGCAGGTTAATTTTCAATACATAATTCATGTAAACCATTGAAACTGGCATACTAATGGACCTCCTTGGGATATCTCTGGATAGAGGCTTCCTCCTTTTATATACATCAGCAGTCCCCCCCCCCACTAGTGGACCTCCTTTGAACATTTCTGATTTCGAAGGCTCCTTGATGTCCCTTCAACATTTTTCATTCGAAATATTTTATTTCAAATTTGCCGCTATGAATATTTTGTGTTAAGCTTTCGATGTTTTATGACTTGTATCAATTTAAATTAACAATGGCCTCATAGTTGGAGTCAAGTATCCTTGAGCCACACTCGAGTGTTTTTTCGACATTTTAAACGACATTTGGTTGATGCTATTAAAAACCTGTGCTTCACAAGCGTAATTTCTATTTAATATTTTCCTGAATATGATTTTACTTGAGTTAACCATTTTGTCTGTTCCTCATCTCTCCTCCAAACTCTTTTGTTTGTAATCTCTTCCACTTTTAGCCATTAATCATTAGTCTTATAGAATCTAACCCGGATTCTTCAATTTTGTTGTAAAATCTTTTCTTTACAAAGTTTTACTTCATATAGATGATATTCTACTGTTTCTTATTAACTCATCCGTTTTCCCGACCCTTGTTTCTCTTCAAAGTTTTCATATGCACGAATCATCTATCTTTAACTCTTTTTAACCCAACAATCTCTGCTATAAACCCCCCGAAACTCTTAAATTAAACTTTTTTTAAATTTCAAACTTTCTATTTTTAATTACGCCACTAATCCCCATAAAGCCATGTTTAATTACAACATTTCAAAGTGATCCCTCCGTTTACAACGACTTTGAGAACCGTTTAATTTTAATAATTGTTTAATGAAAAGAGTGCTTAAAAAGTTGCGCGTAATTAATCAGTGCGTTCAAAGATAATTAATGGAAGCCAAGCAAACCACAGCGTAGTATTGTTTACACTCGCCTAGCAAAAGAAAGTTAATTACTTTGGGTTTAATCGATTTTTACATGAGTCTAAATTGTCTTCATCCCTCGGTTGACGCTCCGAAAGCAGCAATTTTTTCGGGGCCGCAGCAAACAAAATACATGATGATCCAGCGCCGGATACGCGTGTAATGAGCAAATTTTATAAGCGCATGTCTCGAATAAATATTATTAATGCTCGCGCACGCATGAATATTAATAAGCGTGATGGATGGACGCTGCGTACACAGAGAGAATGTGTTATCTTTGAATTATGTAGAGATCAAAGTAGAATTTCTAAACGCATGCATTATGAATATAAGAGCGCTGGTGTACACACAGAGTCTCTCGCCGCCTCCCGCCGCACATAGCCGCCCGCGCCTCGCCAACAGCGTGCTGAGCTCTTTGCGAAATCATCATTAAAACATTATAAAGGTCGGCGGCGGCGTGCCGGTGGAAGTTAGTTGTAGGCATGCCACGTTTTGGCAGAGTTATTCGTATGCGGTCCACTTCTTTTCATACACTTTCAGTGTACCTCTCTACCTAAACCGGGATGCCGGGTTTTCGATGGGGCAGGGGTCGTTGGAATTTCACTCGACCGCCCGCCACACAATGCATTCACAATGGTGGTGGTTGGTTGTCGTGGACGCGGTGGTGCGCTGACGCTGGCGGCCATCTATTGTAGGCCACACACTGTACGCCACACCAGTCATCATGTATGTCTAGGGTTGTAGTTTGAGGTTAGAAATGGTATTTTTAGGCTATTACTGTGTGCAACTTTCAGTAGGTAGTTGTAGACGGGTGTAGTTTTGTTACGGTTGTAAATTCTACCCGTACGGCTATATTTTTAAGTTTTAAGGCATTATTTACGTGCTGGTTTTTGTTCCTGAAGGATTGAAATTGCAAAAATACTACCTTATTTCCTTATAATGGCAAAAAAAATAATGATGTACACAATATATTATTTTTCCTTTTTCCATCTCTTCCATGTTTATTTTTACTATTTTATAACCTTATTAACTACACTCTGTTCTTCTTCACTGTCCTATGCTCTTATAGATTCCCCTCGACTTTTCTCGACTCTCCTGGACTCTTATCGACTCTCCTCGACTCTCCTTGACTCTTCTTGACTCTCCTCGACTCTCATCGACTCTCCTCGACTTTCTTCGACTCTTCTCGACTCTCCTCGACTCTCCTCGACTCTCCTCGACTCTCCTCGACTCTCCTCGCCTCTCCTCGCCTCTCCACGCCTCTCCTCGACTCTGCTCGACTCTCCTCGACTCTCTTTGACTCTCCTTGACCCTCCTTGACTCTCCTTGACTCTCCTCGACTCTCCACGACTGTCTTTGACTCTCCTTGACCCTCCTCGACTCTCCTCGACTCTCTTCGACTCTCCTCATTTCTCTTCGACTCTCCTCGAGTCTTTTCGTCTCTCTTCAACTCTCCTCGACACGCCTCGGCTCTATACGATTCTTCTCTTCAAAGAAAATGATAACATGATTTGCAAAAGCTACATTTTAAGAAAATAAACTACTCTAAAAACACGAAAAAACAAAAAAAAAGTTCTTTAGACCATTTCCAGTAATGCTTCTCAGGTTTATTCTACATGCTTTGAGACTACGTGCGCACCGCATCCAACGAATGCAGACAAGAATGGACAAAGAGATGTTCTTTGATCCTAGATCTCCTCGCAAAGGCACTAAAGCAGACACCACGCACGGAGCAAAACAACAAACAGTCTGTTACCATAACACCCACATAGCGCCATCATAAACTTCCACATTATAGGCAAAATCGTTAGGTACAAACCACTTTTTGTAGTTTAATAAATCATCCTACTTACTGATATTCGCATATTTAATACATTCATTCTGACATTTTTTTAACGTGATTGATGATGGTCTAAATACAACACAATGCATTTTGTTACCGAAGAACTGGGGATTTCCCCGAGTAACCTGTACATCGTTGTTGCTTTATATGTATGTCAGACGTGGGGTTCGACGAAATTAAATTTGTAATACTTCGTCCCCTCGGTTGTTGCGACCGAAAGGCGGTGATGGTGGCGGCGCATGTACAAGGAGCACAGGACGTATTACTACCCTGCCTACCACCCCACGAAACGTCGAAAAAGGAATACCGCAAGTCACAGGACGACAGGCGCAAAACGAAGACGCGTCCGGATTCGTGTCTTGCATACGCTTTGCTTGCGCTTCAGCATTTCCGCACATACATGCTGGACGATCACGTGTCTTCCTACTTTAAAATCTCATTCGTGAAGGTATGAATTGTTAAAATGTGGAGATGGATAACGTGTTGAATTTCTGAGAGGATAGTGGCGAATGTGGTTGGTTTTATTTAACCTACCATGATGGTGGATGTGATGATTTATATGAAATTATTTCCAAAGTTTTAATATTGTATTGTATTAATATTGATGTTATATATTTGTTTTTACTTTCAAGGAAATTTCTGTGACCAAACAATGAAAGAAGTTTTCTGTCCGCCTCAAAATATGGATAATATATATTTGTTTATACTTCCAGGAAAATTTAATATTAAATAGAGGTTATGAAAATGTTCTGAGCCAACTTCGTCTTGGCTGTGGTTTTAATAGAGTGTTTTCGCCTGTTCACGGTCTTCCCCAATTGGCAACCTTTCTTTGACAAATAAAATTTTAAAATATCCAAAATTAATATTTTCAATTATAAAATACTTCAAATAGTTTAAAACTGAATGAAAATCCACAAAAAGTTGATCAAACATGCATTTAAAAAGATTTTCTGTGACTAAACAATGAAAGCAGTTTCTGACTAAACAATGAAATAATTTTCCTATCTGCCCCAAAATAAGGATGTTATATATTTGTTATTACTTGCAGGAAAATTTAATATCAAAAATGGAGTTTTCATAGTGTTTTCGCCGTTTCACGGATTTCCCCCACCATAATATTTTCGGACAAACCGAATACTCGAAGATAATACACGAATTTCCAACTTTTCTTTGACGAATAACATTTTAAAATTGACAAAAATTATATTTGCAATTATAAAATACTTCAAATAGCTTAAAACTGTATGAAAATCCACGAAAAATTAATCAAATATGCATTTAAACATAATTTTCTCCGACTGAACCATAAGAAATAAGTTTCCCAGCTGCCCCAAAACTCAGTGAAACGCACTCGTGTAAATAATATCCACCAATTTAGCAATCTATCCCATTTTCCTCCGCGTTCCAACCATAACAATAACAAATAAATTGATGCTGACTTCACAATTGTTCCGGCTGAAATCAAATGCAAATGTTTACGCTCTTCGCCCCTCATCAAAAACCGACCATGCCACCACGAAAAACGTTTCCAACATTAACATTTATCGAGCATTCATCCCTGACTGCGTTTTCATTGTCTACCTCGTCAACATTTTTATTCCTCCATTGTTCCTCTCAGTCAAATTGACGCATTTTTCTGTATAATTGAGTATAAATCTCCGCACATTGTCCTCAAAACCAGCAAAATCTGCTTGGCTTGAATTTGCTGGAAATTTCGCGGAAGAAATCCTGAAGGATGATAAGTGGCGGGCGATGCGTTATTATTTAAATTTAAGCACATTTGAATCTTAGCTCTTAATCCCACTTTAGAGCGCATGCCGTCGATGAAACAGTACGGCAATTCCGGAAACCTTCCTCTTTTTGTCTTCGGGCGGCACAAAAAACAGGATTTTGAAAATGGACGCAGGCAGACAAAGTGATGCTGTCGGCGGTTGTAATGCAAACTTACGTCCAAGCGGGCGAGAGTGCCTCGAAGCGTGCATTTTTTTACAGCCTCTCTAAGAATGGAACGCGAAAGCGAATACGAATTATTATTATTTTTATGACGTAATCCTAAAAGGTTCCTATTTATTTTCATTTTCGCTTTCATTAAGTGCATATTCTTTTGCTTGTTGTGGGTGAGCGGTCTGTTATAGTGAGTCTGAGTGCGGGTGAGAGAGCGGTTTTCCTCGATTTTGCTAGGAAAAAGTATTTAAGGTACAGAAAAATAGTAAAATATCTGGTAGGGGCAGGGGAATAGGGACTTATGAGATTTTGCATTAAAATGAACAAAAACAGTGGAAGTAAACTAAAATTAGAGGAGAGTTATTATTAGAATATTTTCACCGATTCTCAATCTTCCCTTTCCGAGTTATGTAATATGTGTAAGAAATATGCTATATTTCTTATAACATATTACAAGAAATATGTAAGTAATATGTTATAAGAAATATAATAAAAAATGTGGGTGTTGATTTGTATGAAAAGCCGATGCATGAAATATGTTAAAAAAAGGATTAAATCGATAGCTACATAAAACCGATTAGGAAAATTTTAATACCATGTTAAAGTATATAAAAAGGGGAATAAATTGATATATGTGGAATATAGTTCGATTGATGGATAAGGGTGAAAAACCACTATTGAAGTTCAGATTCAAGTTTTCATAAAACAGCTCATTTTAAAAGGAGTATAAATATGTTTTATCGTTAAGGGATGGAAATAAGTTGGATACCACGAGAAAGTAGAAGAATTGGGGAGCATTTTGATGTTTTTTTTTTCATCTTCATAGTTTCATATTTAGTATGATAAATCTTAGGCAAAATAACTCCTCGAAAATTTCGAAAAGAACGGACCGGCGAATAACTTTGGACCACGTTTGTCCACTGCACGTCGTTTCGTTCGAATATAATTAGTTTTTAGTCCCATATACATATATTTTCATTTTTAATGTGTCAAGTCTAATGTGTCTGCCCTTTTCAGCACACGTCTTAGAAATCTACATTAAACTTAGAAATATTAAAATCAATCATATGCATTGAATTTGATATCGTCATACCGAAGTGAAACTGTACTATTCATTTGTTGGCAACCAATAAAAACATTCGTGTCTGCAACTGGCGGAAAAGTGCACATGCCACTCGCAATATCCACCTTGCGTAACATCACTCTGACGTTTGAAATTATTTGCAACTGGCAAATTGCGCAGCAGTATGATACTCGAAATGAAGCGGATGGCAGTGATGCTACTTTGCCATCGTGGCATTTCAAATGGCGGTAGCGGAGCGGCGGCGGGGGTTTGGGCATAAAATGAGATGTGCCATCGCCGAGAGACGAAAGTCAACGTTGACAAAGCATTTGTTTGTTGCTGAACGAATGCGGAATGAAGAGCGGCGCGCGCGCGTGCACATCGGTGTTTTTATAATGAGCAATTTGTAGTTGTCTGGCAACGGTGGGGTTTGGGTGGCAGACGGGTGGATTGGTGAGGCTTAAGACGTGATCGCAAACGTCAAACGAGATGTGCGCTCTCCGAGATGAAGACACTAAGGCTCTTGTTACTTGTTACGTATTCACAATTGCTGCGCAGCACGATTGCACACTTTTTGTCCTCTGACTTAACTACAACGATGATATTAATTTTACAAGACTTGTCCAGCGAAATTGGCTACTGAATACGAAACGACGTTTTCCATTCGGAGTTATTTTATTATGTACAAAAACAAAGAATAAGACAATTATTTATACATTATTAGAGTGACAGAAAAGGTTAATGATTTGGGCATACTAAAAGCGCCTCGACGATGTATTACGTTTCTGAAAATGAGTAGTTTTAAAATTTATATATTTAATCATATTTCGCGAAATCCTAGGATTATATAGCAGCAGTAGACTCAGAATGAATTTGACCATAAACTAGCGCATAGTTCTTCATGCCCAAGACCGCAAATAATGAATGAACCTGATCGAACCAGCGCCTTGTCAGTGATCGAGGTAGAATCTTGACTTAGTGAATATAATTAAAATGTATATATTAGCGACACAAACTAACTTTTGCAACCGTTTTTCAATTAATTGTTTAGAAATAATTTTATATAACAACATCTTCGGTCTCCGAAAAAAACAACTCCTAAAGATTCCACTTTTATTCATCCTAGACTTATTTCTAAAAATATAAAGCATACATCACTTGATTTCAGGGAAAATGCTACATGTTCGAGGAACTGCTACTCTATTAATTACATAGAAACGATTTTACGAATCGTGAAAGTTCAATGAAAATCGGATTCTCAGAAAGATCTCTGTTTTATTCATCTTTGCCTTTTTAATGATTATTAGTTCTTATTGATGTATCAAAGACAGCGACGCTGCAAACTTTAGAGACTCCAGACTCAAGAGACTTAGATCTAATTAAACATTAAAATATATACACCTTACAGTCAATGCAATAAAATTCGAGACTTTTACAAGAAATTTTAGTATGAAACTAAATTTAATCCAATTATATGAACAATAACTATCAACAAAATGACCTTTCAGGGAATTAGAAAGTTTTTAATCCCTTTAAGTTCGTTCCGGACCAGTTTTACGACGAATACTTTAGGAGGGCTAAAGTTTAAGAGGCATTAAGTGACAGGTTAACTTCCAAAAGGCGACGTAACGCGCACGATTGCAAATTACAAACTTACGAACAAACAACAAAAATTACGATTGCACGCGCGAGGATAAACGAGCGATGCGCGGCAACAATCACAAATATCCTGCGACCGCCTCCACTACCGCCGTCGCCATCGCTGCGTCGAGACGCTCACTTCACGCTCCATTATTTCCGGCGTTCTCATTAGAAAACTTCGATTCTCGGTGGCGGCTTTCGAATGTGCGTTGAATTTGCACCCCTTCCTCCCTTGTTCTTCCATTGCCTACCGCTCGCATTTCGATAATCAATCAAACGATTAATGATTCCCGGTGACTGCGAGCCGTCCATTGTTCGGCACGGGACTATTTTATAAATTCAATTAGCCAAGAGTGGCAGAAAATTAAACGCTTGATAGCGGGTGGGAGTTTTGTGAAGGGCGCGTTTTATCGCGGCATCAACTTTTTCGTCGAATCATCGTGCGATCGCTGTACGTTTGAAGTGTATTCGAAAATAATTGGATTATGTCGTTAGTTGTTTTCAGAAATCAAATCAATGGTGGTACTACGATGGGGTTTTTATTATTTACTGGCGGATGAAATTACTAAAGTTGAGATTTATTAAGAGTAGGAGTTTATAAAGTTTCTATTAATTATATTTTATATAATAGAGAAATACAAATATACAAATTTCATAACTTTCCTCTTAGTCATAATCATAATTGACTGGCTTTTCGAACGAAAACGCGTGAGAAACTGACTCATCAAAAAAAATAATTCATTTGCGTACATCTATGCAGGCTTTACTCTTATATTTCAGCGAACATTTCCCAAAAGTTCAGATTTGGCGAATCATTTGCCGAATTGATATAGCTATCGGTCCATGTTTTTACACACATTTCTTTATGAATATAAATTATTTGAACATATCTAAACACGTTTTCACATATATTTTATTGGATAATTCGCCAAAACGTCAGAAATAGCGTGTTAATTATCGAATCACTACAGCTATTGATATGATTAGAAGTGTTATCAAGAAATCACAATTAATGTAGTCAAGTCAAGTATTGTAACATTTTTGAAATACATCTTTAATAATATATTAACTAAACGAAATAAACGATAAAATAATCTAGTTCTGAAACTCACATAAGTCTAGTAATATACTTATATAGTGCTGATATAGTGTACTTAATCAAACTTAAAATAAATTTAAGTAAAGAAAGTAAGTTGGCGTCATAACTTTAAAATTTAATCACCAACGTGTGTTGTTAATAATGCAAAATATAGTAGTGTCATCACCTCATTGTTAACGCGTCGACCATGCAATGTCGCGCCGTTTCACAAGCGGAGCGGCGAGAGCTGGGGATGGGCGACAACGTTGCGGCGTTAATTGCCAGCACTACCGAAACTATTACCGAAATCTAATTACGCCAATATGCCCGGAATTCTGAGACGACAATTATACTAATTTGCACCTATTATAATCCCCGTCTTAACTATGAGTTCGGCTGCGATTTAATGTCAAGATAGACTTAATTGGTAAGGCATTTTCGAGTGCGTCGCACAAGGGCAACGGTTGCGCGCCTTGTCGACGGCGGCAGCGGCCACTCGAACGCGAACTAGTCGAGCACAGCCGCCTCCATTGCACGCGTTTACAACCACCTTCGCACGGCGCGCAACTTTTGACGTCGTTTCATATTGTAATGCCGCGTACGAACGCTGCGCAGCTCGGAGCCGCCACCACAGCCCTTCGTTTCCATATCTCATCGCGGAATTACTTGATATTTCAACGGCAGGATAATTAAATTATAATTGCGCTCATTATTAACCGTCGCGCGCGGCGCTCGTCTCGCGTCCTTCATTTGCACGCGAATCTTTCTGCAATCTTTGTCGCCCTCTCTTCAAACGCGAAACATTACGAAGTTGTCAGCGCTTTGAACTGAGAATACTCTCAAGTTTTAACTATTTCCACAAAGCAGACATCATTTCTTATCCATTACGATTTTAGGGAGTTTTTGTTTGTGTTTTTCTGAAGAAACCTTTGTTATTCAGAAGAAAAACGAACTCAACCTATTTTAATTTCTGTACTCCTTTTCAAGTCAGTTTGTGCAACTTTATAAATAAAATTTTCCTAGAATGTCAAATTAATAAACTATTATTAAATTGAAGAATCCCTGAAATGATCATTACATTGTGCATAATTTGCACATCATACTTGTATTCATGTAAATAGTGTTTGTAAAAGCTCTTTTTCATTGAGTGCACGTAACGCGGATGTAAGTATAACGAAAAGCAGTTATCACGAGCAATAAATTCGCACGCACCTCGGCGAAGGCCGGTTGCCGTTGGCACATAACAAACCGCCTATTGTTCTTTGCTGCGCGAACGAACGAACGAACGAAATGATAACCTACCCAAAGTGTGTCTGTTCGGGTCGGCTTGTATGTGGCGGGCGTCATCTGCCGCTGAATTATCGCCTGCTTATAAATAATATACCGATATATTACTTGTGCGAATCGTTTTCGCCGCTCCTCGTGTTTGCGACTGATTTACGTGTGACGATTTACTTCTGTTTTTCGTGTTCCATCCCAGCGAAAATTCGCTCTTCAGCTGGAATAATTTAATATTATTATAATATGTCTCTATATAAAATGTGGGTCAACAGTTTCCTTAACCTCAGAACTGTTTTAAACGAATATTTTTAATTTTTTTATACAACTTATTTTTATATTTTTTAAAGTGTTTGTTGTAGTAAATGAAATTCAAAGCGAAGATAATCAATGCTTTTTTTATGTCTGAATTATTAATTTTTGGAATACCAGTGTATAAATTAATATTATTATAAAACTTCTGTTAAGTGAGCGTTTTAAACGTACTTAAACACAAGTATAACTCTTCTAAGAAAGAATATGTCAAGATAAATGGTAAAATGTTAAGATAAAGGAATTGTGGAATGCAGGAAAAGGCTGAGTATGCATATAAAATTTGGAAATAGCATATTGTACAACAAGCTTGGAATGATACTCATTTCTCATGAGTATGACAAAATGCAGAACGTGACGAGGCGAGTGTCGCAAGCCGTACGAATTATGTGTGAAAATAATGAGTAGATTTAGGTTTCTTAACGCACGCAGTGCACTATGAACACATTTCCGCACTGTCCTGCCCAAAACTACGTGCTCTACCTGTGCTAAAATGAAAATCCATGGGATATGAATGACATTTCTTAATCACAAACATTATTGAAATATGTATACATACAGCGGTACATCAGGACTAGAAAAAATGAATTTCAAATAAATGTAATACTGCTTATGATATTACATATTGATTTTCGAATTGAAGTCGTAAAACTAAAATGTTATTGGAAAATTTTCAGGCTGGGAAATTGTTCTTTTGAAAGTTTCTTCGGTCGCGGTTATCCGAAAAATAAATTCCAGCCCAAGTTATCGTCAGGGGAGCAATACACCTTCGGTGAAGTTTTTGCGTCGCCGCCGTTAGACCACCTCCGAGCGCCTTTACCTTCCGGACCGTGATTGCCGCCAACGAGTTTCTGATCCATGTTTTATCACCTCCAACAACTCGACTTTTTTTTCTCTATCTTTTTTAAATCTAAACCAATACGAAAAAATACGCCCCAATATTTTTTCGTTGCCCTGCCGTTAGATTAATCTCGTGTTAACCAAGTGCTGAATATTAAATTAATTTTTATTAACTGCTCCGCGGTCTGCTGCCGCCGCCACCGTACCCAAACCGCTTCCGGAAAGCGAGAGTTTGAGTGGGTGAAGTTGCGCCAACTGCCAAGTGCCGGAGGATGGAAAGTTTTTGCGGTTTTCAACAGGGTGAACGATGTTAAGGATATGCAAAACTCGCCAACTTTTTGCACGCGATCCGACGAAACCGGGTGGGGGGGCTGGGGTCGAAGGGTGGCGTCGAAAAGGTTAATTAGCGCCATTGTATTATTAAACATGGTTTTGGTGTGGTTATGAAGGATTTAAGTGATGCGTGGGCACAGTTTGGCGTCGTCTATGACTATTATATTATGATGCGACTCCCGGCGCCTCCACCATCCACAAAGTTCGCAACCGCAAAGCTTTCGACTTCTTGCAGACTAAGCGCGTGAGCAGCGAGTTGTACTACGATCCTCGTGCGTCTACAGGGGCAGTCAATAAACGCGATAAAATTATTACGTGCTTAATGGCGGAATAACGCTGTGGTATTTTGGGATTTTCCGTATTGAGGTTAAGCCCACAGCAGGCGGGTTGTGTAATGGAAATTGCGCTGCTGCCGAGACTCTGACAGTCTGGGGAAATCTAACGGTTGTGCAAAAGTGGGATAGCTAATGAATAAATCACGTACTTTGATTGCGTTTTGCGGG
>WSZQ02071093.1:0-12018 GCA_019419845.2 Weissflogia rhopalogaster
TATATACTTACTTAAAAGTATACTTTAGCAGAATCTCTCTTCCATATAGTGTTCTTTTATTATGTGTCTTTTAATCGTGTGGCTTTGTACGCTTGCAACAATGAATCCTCAATAAGCAGTACTTTATCTGCTTTATTTTTATGTGTCGTTTATAAGAAAAAGAAGACAGATGTTGTTGGTATTGAGATTAGAGACTGAATCTCCTCCTGACTGGAGATCGTCGTCTTATATGTGAAAGCATTATGTTTTGTTGATGAATTGTTTTTACAACTATTTCCAAAGCCGGACGAGATGTAATTACACTGACTCATTTTTCGGACTTATATTAACATTTACTTACATTATGCGGGTTAAATTTCAAACATTCTTAATATAATTAAAAAACATGCACTAATCGCAATAAAATATGTATGGATGGGAGAGATCTATATGAAACTTATAAACCGCGCCTAGTTGAATGTTAATAAACCATCATATTTCATTGATTGTGTAGCTATGACTAAATATCCTCTGATTTAAATTAAAATATCTTGTACTGTCAGTCTTATTACCTGTATATTTATTAATATTACGCGTTGCAACATTGAACATTGACTTGCTGCATTTTTACACCTGGTTTTTCAAGAACATAAAGTGAACCTAACCTATGTATGTAACCAGTCACTTTCTGTGAAGTATCCTTGTGAATGTCTTGTTAATTTGAATGAACATATGCTGGTACAAAAAGCAAACATGATTTAAATTATTTTACTCAATAAGATATTATCCTATAACTTGTATTTAAATTCCAAGAACAATGAATGTATTTAACAATTCATTAATATAAAATATGATATATGCAATAAAATTTAAGGTGCGATGAGCATTTCACATGGAAATATTCTTGCGTAACATTCTATTGTTTCATTTTATGATTCTATCTAAAATATGCGTTGATAAGTATTTAATGGCTATCATAAACCAGTTTGCATTGCATTGCAGATCGTAATAAACCTTTTTTTTTCTACTACAAACTTCAATTGCAACGTTGTTGCTTGTAGTATATTGTCGTTATACCTATTTGGACAATTGCATCATTGAATTCATTTGTTCAACCTGCTTTTTATTGTATTTCCCGCCGTTTTGGACTTACTCTAAATGCTGGTTGCTCAAGCTCATTTTTATTTCATAAACCAGTTTTTTCCACGTTTCTCCCGCCGTGTATTTAAAAGTTGATTCGGTGCAATTGAGAGTAATTGCAAATTCACTGGTTAAATGGTTAAGTGGAGTATTCTTTAATTGTGTCACACACAATCGACAAGAAGCGGTTTATAAATAGTGAACACTAATCGATCTCAACACCACGTTGTTTTTATGCGTAATTGATTTATTAGGTATAGTTTTTGTGCAATTGTATTGCATTAAAGTATTAGAAATTTATAACGAGTTTAAACACTTTAAATCTTTATTGTGAGTTGAATTTTAATATTTGCAAATTATAAATAATTACGAAGGTAAATTATTTGATTTATGCAAACATTAAACAAATTACCAAAACAATATTTATTTGAACTGCAACGTCTTTACTGCCGTTAACAAGAAGTCCGTTCGAGTCATACATTTGTATATATATGGAACCTTTATTGGCATTTCAACACTTCATTTTATAAAGACCCACTACCCTTCAAAATATCACTAAACATTAATCACAATTCTTAAGTTAAATGATAACAATACAATAAGTAGAAAAATAATAAACACATAAATACACATATAAATAATAACAAAAACCCAATTTGAGCCCCAACAACATCACAATAATATCCACGAGTCACTTCTCATTCCGCTCTCCTCCTCCTTCTTACATTTACCAATGTGGTGATTGACGCCAACCCCTTCCCTGTCTCTTACAACCACAACTCTACTCGTTTTCCTCCCCTGCCCTCCTTCAAAACTCATTCCACCATCACCTCAACACACTCCCCTGCCAGGTGTTCCTAGGTATCCAAGCCCTTCCCGCATAACACACACCGGGTATACTCGGGCCCCATCCATCCCTTACGCCCTCTCTTCTCCGACCCACATCTCGCCCTTGCCAGAATCACTCTCTCCATCCGGGACATGTTCTTGCCTTCGAAGTACCATGGTCTTCGTCCGATCACCTGATCATTTGTATATATCTAAAAGTGTCGATTGTTGATAGAACATTGTAAAAATGCAATAAGGCGAAATCAATTTTACAATTTTATGGGTCACCCAGTCACATGTTATACATATTTTATTCATTTTAAATACATTTTAATTTTTTTCTATTTAAATATATTTAACCATATTTTTCATTTCGTCGGGAATGGAGTGCATATGACCCGGCGCCAAACTAGCTCGTGTACATTGCGTCGCATTCGCGCAGTGCGGTACGACTCTCGCTCGTTGTGATAAACTGGGTTTATAAAATTGCCACGAATTTGACATGTGGTTATAGGCCAAAGGATTAACCAAATGTGAACATAAAATATTGAACTGAAAGGTCGTGCTTATAAAACATGAAAGGTAGCTTAAAATGCTACGAAACTAAGATTCATTTTTGTTCAGCACGTCAATAGCATTCAGGAACAGGGAAACCAGGAACATTTATCCAAAAACCAATTTCATTGCTGTTCGTTGTTATTAATGACTATTGAGAGAAATGACTAGCTAAACTTAAAGAAAGTTGATTATTCGAAAATTATTAAGGCAGAACGCATAACTTCGAAATTTCGCCAAAAAATAATATTTGCACAATATTTAGTTCAAAATGCGACATTATTAACTTGCTCATTACTAAAATTTCATTCCGTTTCATTCCGTCTGACGTGATTAGAAATTACTTTATTAACCGAATAAAATGATGGTGGTTATGGGTTGGTGCAGAGTAAAACACAGATATATATATATACGCAATGGAAAAATCGTTTATTAATTCGCATAGCTCACATGCTTGCGCTTGCTCGTGAGTTCAAACTCGAATGACGCCAAACCCTCACTCAAGTCAACTGAGCGACCCTTCGTTTGAGTGCCAAATTCAAATAACTCCAACATAAAATTTTGAAATGAAATATAATTCTTATAAACTATGAAATATTGCTTTAATTGCTATAAAACTAAAATTAATTTACCATTATATTAGTCAATCTTATGTCGTAAATTTTGGAATGATTGAAAGATTTAACATTCGTTCAACGAGTTCTAAAGCAGAACTTGTGTTTATATCTCAATGCTTTAATAATTTTCGTTTTCCTTGCAAAACTGATTAGTTCCATAATTATTACACAATTTCAGACAAATATTATTTATTGTTATTCTTGCAGTTGTTTCGTCGTTACACACTTTACAAACTTGCTTTACTTTGTAAACAACAAAAATACAAAATCATAAGAATTACAAGGATGATTGCACCTGAAAATATGTTCTGACATTTCAAAAATGTCAGAATTTCATTACAAAATGCAATGACCTCTAATAAATTACCGTAAATTAATAAATCCTCCAAATTGAATGTAATAATGAGACGTCATAATAATATCTTACTATCATATCTGTAATCGTGTAATATGACCATCCCATTGAATAAATAACCAGTATAATTCATATGTGAAGGTCAGTAAAGGAAATACGAAACATTTAAGAATGATTTCATCTTATGGTAATGCTATAATTCTATTAAAGCTTATGGAACGACGATAAATTTTCAATTCACAGCTCTCTAGTCTACTGCAATGTTTATATTATTCATTATTACGCAGCAATTAACAGACTTATAAAATTCTTACTCAACGAAGTATGCAGATTGCTAATGAATGTTGAAATACTACCAGCTCGGAAAATAAGAAGCAACTCACGCCGTTTATTGTACCACCTTGACATCGCCATTTTCTAACCCACTTGCAGTGGCTTTTTCGCCTTACTTATAAACCAATGTTTTGCCGTATTTTCTTCGCAGCGCGCGAATAAATGTCTTTAACGTGTCTAGTATTACCAGTATTATTACCGTGCCATTCATCTATGACACAGATACGGGCAAATCTTTAAAGAGTTTAAAGTTGGCGAGTAATAAATAGTTCAATATAATCAATAGTATAACTTTTTGGCATTTCAGGTTAAATTATTGGAAGGACACAAATTAGAAATACGAGAAGAATTCCGAAGAGGAGAAAAAACATGATTACGATAATTTTGGCCCTATTTGGCGTTTGGAATATTTGTTGCTTCTTGAAGGATACTATCGTGGTATTTTTGCAAACTGTTCATGGGTATCTTGCACCATATCTCTTGGATGGTTATGAGCAATCAACTTTGAAACGCTACGGAGAATGGGCTTGTAAGTATAGAATTTCATAGTTAGTCAAGTTTTTGAACCGGTGATTATATAAATTGTCCGTAATCCAATTTAATAAGGTGAAACTGAACTTAACTGTATTTATTCAACTGTAACCTAAGGAATATTATTTAAGGTAAAAAGCATTATATTTTCACTTTTACTAAAGATCTTCTATCGGACACTAATTTTATAGTTTTTATGGTTACGACCAGGTTACAATCTTAAATCATGCTTTATTATATATTAATAAAAAAAATATCTAAGAATGACTTGTACAGCCAAGTGGCGCTGTAGTATGGTCGATGACCATTGTCCACGGGGTCCCTGGGTTCGATTCTCGGTGAAGATGCATAGTAAAGTGAATTCTTCTTATCAATAGTGTTAGGGGCAAACACTAGCGTTAAGAATAACACTAATTACAATATAAATAAATGCCTCGGTAAAATTTAACAAAACACGTTTGTCTTGCTAAAAGAGCTTCTATGAAATCAAATATAACCTAATATGACCTAACCTAAGATATACCATTTTAACCTACTATAACCTAATACAACCTATTATAATCTAATGGAATCTAATATAACTGCAACAACAACGTATACATCAATAACTCACCTCAACCAGCAAACAATTGTATAAACACAAAAAGAACATACTTGTAAATAACAACAATACACAAAATATACAAATAAAAATAAATAAAAAACATATCCATGTCGGAAAGACCCACAGAGGTCGATAGACATTAAAATATGGGATATTATTATTATGTATTCGTATATTTCGATATTTCTAAGCGTCGAAGCAATATCAATCTAACCTGTACATTGTTAATCTTACGATTACCAGAATGCGGTACGAGATTATTTATACATATATGCTGATTATTTGATCATCAAAGCGTGATCTTATTTAATTTAACCTAGCCTCTATCCTAATCTGTGAACCTTACAATTAACTGCAAAGAACCTTCATAAAATTAGTAAAAACAAACCTAAAATTACATGACATAGCATGACTGACATGACTTTTTCTATCCATCTGCCTATACTCGAATAATAATAGTATCAAAGGAATGAAAGTAAAAGTATTGAATACAAGAGATGTGTTGAAATTGAATGCATCGTTCGCGGTAACCTTTGCAACCTCTCCATTTCGGCTCAACCCGTTCGGCCTATTCTAGTCGTATACGTAGTTGTTTTTTTTTTCGAATGCATCCTTTTTCCATGCAGTTGGGCAAGCACGCTAGCCGCTGCGGCCATCAATAACACTTCGTAATGCCTTTTAATTCTTGCGCCATGAAAATGAAAACGCGGTGTATGTACGCATCTGAGTGGCAATCTTCGTAGTGCGATGTCGACATGTCGAATTCTTTACGTTGAAAGCCATGTTACTTATAGGGGTTTTCATTAGTACGTGTATATAATTATACACTTATAAAAACTTAAAAATTAGCAAATCGTTTTGTTTGATAAAAACAAAAGAACATATAATTAAAAATAATAAGCTTAATTGTCACTCTTAAGGCCCGGCCAAATCTAGAGCATGCGACAAATCGCCGGACGCTGACGTGCGCGTCTTGATTACCCAGAACGTGACTGCTTAAGAAGGTATAGGAAGTTTTAATTTCGCGATTTTATTACCCATTAAATATCGAATTGGTAAACAAATGAGTTTGAGAGTAGAGTAGAGTCGCTACAGAAATATGTACATTTTTAACAAGGATTGTAACATATTTCGTTATCGAATATTATATCATTTTATTCCAAATTCATTACGGATCCATTAAAAATTCTTTGAAAACGACAACATTATTTTTCAGAAAAACATATTTTAATATAAGTTAATATAAACAATCTAATTTGTAAAATATCCATAGTATCCATATTTGAGTGTGTTTATTTTTCCAAGGCTCGTCGAGAGTCGAATTTCGTGTTTTTAGTTTTCTGATCGCTGAATCGTGTTAACATTGTCAGCTTCCATTAAAACCAATGTGTGTTCATTAAGAAATTTCTGTAATACATGAGCTAATAAAATATGAATCAGCAACTACCCCGTAGTGCCAATTAGATAGCTTCCACTCATGGGGAGCGACAAAAAGTGTAACTTTATGATGAAAAAAAGTCCGTTGTGAACTTAGTAAAAAATCCCGGACAAAATGTCTCAATATACAAGAAACGCATTTCTCAATCTTCAGAAATGCATGCGGCCTCAAATGCGTTAGGTCTGTCGATCTATATAATCTACTTAATGAAACAAATAGATTAAGAAATTGAATAATGCTTTTCCATTTTCTTTTATTTCACAAACCATTAGCGGAACGAAGCAAATCGAACATGTATTAACCATTTAAAAGACATATGACATATACATAACATTGTTTACATTTTATACATGTTTTTGTAGTTTCTATTACGAAGGTCCATTACAAACTTGCCAGTAATTAAAATTATTGCATAAATAATGTTTTATGATTACATGATTTAATGGTTGTATTTTTATGAAAATTTCGCTCTCATTTAATAAAAGTTTAAAATTGTGAACTTTAATTAGTATCTATATAAATGAAAATTTGATATATTTTATATACATTTATTTAATTCATTTGTTTCTTATTCCTAGTGGTTACAGGATGTACTGATGGTATTGGCAAGGAATATACTCGGCAATTAGCAAAGAAGGGCCATAGTATTATCCTCGTGAGCAGAACACAGAGTAAACTTCAAGAATTTGCAAAGGAATTAGGTAATAATGCACAGATTGTTGTATAATCTTATTACTTTTATGTTTTTTAGAGCAAGAGTATTCTGTCAAGACTAAAATCATTCAAGTTGATTTTACTAATGGACCGTTGGCGATTGATAAAGTTCGGAATGAGATTGGAAAAACCCCAGTGTCCATTTTAGGTAAATATAATTGAGTACCTAGCAGAGCAGAGAAGTAAACGATAGAGCTGGAATATGAAATATGAAACTTATGTTCACTTTGCAATTGCTATAGTAGTTTATTGTTTTATTAATTTTGCGGCAGTAAACAGTTAATTTGATTTCTATTAATCTACAAGAAATTTTAATTCTGTAACATATTGGAAAAGTAAGATTTTAAACAAAACTAGAAAGGCCAATAAGTTTTGCACGACGAAAGGAAGAAATAATATGAACAAAGCGATAACAATTTAAGGACTATTTATACAATATCGGCAAAATCAATTCAAGTTGCTCCTTCTGTCCATCCCCAACATACGATAACGAACAGACCTTGCCCAAGAAATGAGATAATAAGCTCGTTAAATCCTAAGCTGAATATATAAGCATATATAAGGCAACTACCCAGAGACTATTCAGTACTGAATGACCATATCGGACCTAAACTCGAAGTAGATGAATGACCTACGTACATTGCTCTTCGGGAACACCAAAGATATTTTGCCGAAGAATTCTAGAGGGCGGAAACCCTTGGAAGGCTATCTTTTAGCCAAGTTGTCAAAGTCCTTTCAGATGAGGTTCTACATCAGATACAACGCAATGTCAAGATATCAATTTCAGTGGAGGAACGAAGTGGTTAGTAGTTTAGTTAGGATAAAGCAGAAATTCAATTTGAACTCAAGATAAAACTCGAAATAAACTGTCTTTTTGACTATTCACCACAATATTCAAAGAAAAATATAGTCTCCAAATGATATTGAGCTAACATGATTATCAAAATGTTCCGGACACTTAAGATACTTAAGATATTGACATCAGCAATAATAGCCAGAGCAAGGCCGATGAAACTCATCTCGTCACTGGAAATCAATAGACTGATGAAGACTAGAGAAGTGGCATCATCTTAGACCATTGATGTTGGTGATGCAATTGAAGCAAGGAGATACCTTACTACCTACGTATGAAATATGCTTGGGCCACTTAGGGCAGGAGTGAGCAACCATCTTTATGTCCTCTTTGTGTTCGATCCATGACTCAAATTCTCAAATGGGGTCCCCTTGGGCGTAGAATACTTCGATCTCATCCCTGACTTAGAGCACAGATGAGGAATCCCTATACAGTTTGCAGGATGTCCTGAAACGAGTTTGAAACTCAAACCCGGTATATGAACTTCAAATTCTCAAATTTGAAACTATGGACTCCAGGGCTAATGCCACGGTATTATGAGTTGGTGTACTGCCCCACTAATACAAATGTGCAAAGTCAATATTAATTAGCATTTCAAAGTAAACTTATTAGTATGAATATAGTTATAATCTCCAGCCAAAATATGTTCTGGTAACATGGATAAGTCGAAATCTATTTCCACCATCATATTCACAGTTCTAAATACTTAATCAATAACATATTTAAACATATTCGAATGGTATATACTTATTGCTTCTCCTATTTTCAGTAAACAATGTAGGTGTACAATATGATTACCCGATGTACCTCGGAGAAGTACCCGAAAACGTTATCTGGAACATTGTTAACGTCAACATTGCCACAGTTTCGTTGCTTACAAGATTATTCATCAACGATATGCTCAAACGTGAATGTGGTGCCATTGTCAATGTATCTTCTGGTGCAGAATTGCAACCTCTGCCATTGATGGCCTGTTATGCTGCTTCTAAGGTAATAATTTAACGAATTATAATTAATATTTACTCTAGCAAACATTGTATAATTTCAGGCTTATGTTAAAAGTTTTACGCAAGCAATTCAGTATGAATATCGTCATTCCAATATAACTATCCAACACATTTCACCCATGTTCATCAATACCAAAATGAACCACTTCAGTGACCGTCTGCAAAAGAACAGTTTCTTCGTACCTGATGCACAGATGTTTGCAAAATATGCTATTTCAACTTTGGGGAAGGTTAATCATAGTACGGGATATTGGACACATGGTATTCAGGTAATTATTAAAAAGAAATAAAAAACTAGTTGCAGTTCGTATCTGCATATTCAGGTTAGCAATAGGTCAGGATAGACTGGATTTCGATAGATTAGATTTTAAAGGTTATATTTACTTCTTCCCACGATATCTAAAACTATTAATATTGGATTTTTATGTTATTATACATTAAGCCATAGTAAAATAACACTTTTACAATGTTTATTTTTAAGAATATTGAAAATCGCTGAAAAAAATGTTTGAACAAACATGTAGTGGATCTCATTATTCCATCGAATGTATTTTTTTTTCTTTTTTGGCCAACATCTTAGGTTAAATAAAACTGGGATGTAACTAGGTTAATTATTACATGTAATTTATTATTATGTGTAATTTACTTCGGGTAAAATAAAAACAAATTAATTTAAGAAATAAATGAACAGATCTTCGTTAAGATTAAATAGATTAGATACTTATGTCTATTGATGACAATTTTATTTACTTGTTATTTGTGCACTTGTAAAATATACGTGCATGTTACTATATTGAATCACTTTTCAGTGTTTTGTTACAAGAATAGCACCACCATGGATACGCACAAGAATCGGGGGCAAACTCAACGAAACCTTCCGAGAGGACCACCAAATAAGTCAGTCCAAATCCAAATAATCAACGTAGCCAGTCTATTTTCTCCCCTTGGTAGGATTACGTCATACTTGTACATAATTTGTTTGATTTAATTGTCACAATTACATATATGTCTATATATAAACTAAAATGTGAAATATCATAAATATGATTTACAAGCACCCCAACATGAAGTACAATATTGACATAATGAAATAAAATATAAGTAATCTAATTTATTCTTACATTGGCCTCGAGAAATTTAAGTTGCCTATATCCAACGAAACTGCTAATTCCGTTGCATTCCCACTAGGCTGTAATTACACGAATCCTTACGCCATACATGTTAATAATTTGCAAACATCCCATAAATATGATTTTAATCACCTCACAATGATGTACAATATTGAGATAATGAAAATAAAACGTAAGCAATCCAAGAAATATTGAAGCTAAATACTCACCTCGAATTCATTAAGTTGCCTATATCCAACCGCCAACAGGTAGTTTTCTAACCGACCTTAAGAGCTACCAACGCAAAGAAGTTAAAGACCAAAGAGTGTACTGCGAAAGAGCAAGTTCCATGGCATTCCCCTCAATATTACTCACAGCAGGATATGGCGAATGCGCGATTGGAACACGCAGTATTCATGTTACCTGAACGAAGCATACTTAAGACGTTCACCTGCACGCATGCGCAATGCGGGTTTCTTGCAGGAAATTTCTCCGGCACGTTCACTTCTTGCGCACTTGTGAGAACCCACCTAGCAGTCTGTTTGTTGACGTTGTGGCACGTCGTGTCCGCGAAAAAACCACATAAAAATACCCCTCGAAAGTCTACGATAACGATCGAAAATTACGAAAATTTAACTTTTTTTGAAAGTGCGATAATGTCTCATATATTTATTTTCTGTTAGTCGAATTACAAGTAATTAATGTCGTGATATTTACGAACAATGAGACCTAAAGTGCGCATGTAGTGTTTGTAGTAAATATATTTAAGAATTGTGAATATTTGGACGGAGGAAATTTAAGATATTTCGACATTTAACTGGAGATTAATACAAAAATTGAAAGTAAGTATTTTTATTTCTTCCTTTTATATCTTTTTGAAATATTTCAATAGATTTATTGAATATTCACAATCAAATGAAGTCACTTATTAAATTTTTTAGTTGTTGTACCTAATATTACCAAAATTAATTATGTTTGCAACTGTTAAGAACGATTAAACTTTCTTGAAATGCAGGTTGCCTTGTCTTGCTTGCCAACTCGAACTGCGCAAACGCAGACATACTTTCATATTTAATTCTTCAAATATACCGAGTGACTCATAACTATGTCAGCTATAAAAACATCAAAGTTTTATTTTTAAGGAAATCTCTGAAATCTATAGTTTTAAGCTGTCTTCTATTCATTGTAGATAACTGTACGATCGTCGTCTAAATTTGGAAAGCCATGTATAATTTTTAGGTGTAATACGTGATCTTAATAAGTAATGAGCGTGAAACGCAGGTTATTACCCATTGGATGCTTGATTTATTCAAATAACTGGGCATGCATTCATAATTGAAATATTCAAAGAGATTTCTTTTCGAATTTTAAGTATGACAACAACCTAAAATCAAGAAAAAAATACCAAATTTCACAATAGATATGAATAATAATAAAAAGAACATTATTTTTAAGGATTTATCAATTCAATTGATATTTTGAAAGTAATTTATTTAGCCTACTTGTGAGTTTGAAAGTAACAGATGTTAATATTTTTGAAATAATTACTTCACGGACGGTTTTCAACTGTATAAAAATATCTGACCACCTAACTTTTACAAAAAAAAGCGGAGTGTCCTTTTGAGAACAGAATTGAAGTGTAACTAGTTATATTATTTATAGGCTTTTCTTGCAATTTTCCTACAAAAATAAAATAAAGTAGTTCAAACATAATATATACACACGTCAGTGTGGTTTACCTAATAATCGCCGACGCGCAGTATCAAATTTTGCTGTTTGTGCGCGACAAAAGTCCATATCTCCGTTTTATGGCGTTTTATTTTTCGTCCAAACAGATTCTATTTGAAAATTAAACCTTTTTAATGAATTATTCAAAAATTTGGTGAATTTAATTTGATTTTTCAAGGAATAAATTAATATACAACCAAAATTGAAAATAGCCTATATTCCAAGTT
>WSZQ02071104.1:0-22794 GCA_019419845.2 Weissflogia rhopalogaster
CACGCCAGACTAAATATTGATAATTTGGCGACAAATATAAAAAAGGGCTCAAACTTGCCTCGCCGTTCTCAACACTTACAATTAGTTGGAACCGTTTTTTCTTTAATATAAGGCGTAGTCGCTGTATGACAGAAAGTAGTGGCCTTTTTGAAACGATACTGGGTTGGATGTATGTCAGATACTGTTTTTTTATTTACCCCTGAACTACCATTTATGTCAGGGGGTATATCAAGGACACTTTTATCCGTTTTTAGCTACCAGCATATTCCTGATGCTTCCTATTATAGTGTATAGTGTGTTATTTTTTGCCTATCTTGATCTTCAGATCCGTTCTGAGCGTTTTCTGACTTTTTTCAGTGGATGAAAATATTCGTACGTTGCACTGTGTTGCTTTTTATAGTTGCACAAAATCATTTGCGTCGCTCGATTTACTCATTTTGAGGTACATTTTAAAGTATATTTTTAGTATATTGATTATTAAGCTATCAGCATGAAACAAATGGAAAAATGTTCCTCAACTCTTCTATTCTAATCTGATATAAATATTATACCGATCGGTACATGTTAAATCAGTCATTTATGGCGTTTTAAAAGACATAGTTTTATGAAAACTTCGTTTTCAATTTCAATGTGGATTTTCCACCCTTATCCGTTCTCGGGGGTAGTTTCCACATATATCAAATTGTTCCCTATTTAATGTATTTATATATGGTATACATATGTTACTGATTAGGGCACTGGGAATTTCGATTTTGCCGGATATATAATAACGCAAGCGTGCGCGCAAATGGTTTTGGCGCATTACAGTCGTTTCCAACCACTGTGTGACGCTTCCTTATACTATAGAGGTGCATCGAAACAACCATTATCGGTTAGGAATTGAGACATCTACCCATTTATCTCACCATGTTTGCGATGTACGTCATGGTCGTACGTCTCCATGTTGATGGTGTATGCTCCTTCCCTTTTTTGTGCCTACAATATAGTGGCCTATAATGAAGTGGCATAAAGGCCCTACATGTCACTTCAGTGCTTTTTAACATAAAATGACCACATTATATTCACCTTAATTTGTCATAACTATTTGGATGTTATTTGATTAACCGCGCATGGCTTCAGGCTTATTTAAATGTAATTAGTCGTATATTAAAGTAATATTAATGTAACAAATTATTTTCATTATTTAAAGTTTTTAACAATAACATATTTTTAAAATATAATAAAAGTTTATTTGTACTGCATTACATTACGTGTTTATTTGTACTGTAACTAATAAATGTACTATAATGTGCTGAATTGTGATTTTTTCCATATGAATGTAATAAACAAAGAGCTCACCTGAAGGTCGTTTCGTGCTGGAAATCCCAAAGCATTCGAAACATTCCTGGAATCTCTGCGTGACGAAGAAAAAGCCGTATGATACATAAACATTAGACTCACGTATTGTACCAGGATTATCTTTAGAATCCTCTACTTAAATTTACACCGAACAAAAGTCTCAAATTTATTGCTGACGTCAAGGTGTGCGTAGCACTGTTGGAGAATTATAGACACACGCTATACGAACGGCAGAGGTGGCTTATCATTTGCCCATCTTCGTGCAGGAAGAACGTTGAACACGCGTTAGGTATCTGTATCCTAACTCCCCGAGATACGCGGCAAGTCGGTAGGAGAAGTCAGTGGAGAGAGAACACGTTTCCCAAATGGTAGTTTAGCGATTTGCCCAATGCTCCAGCTTTAATGGACAGCGATGAAGAAATAGTGATTTGGGATATTCCTGCGAGAGATGCGCGAGACCTGCACTCAATATGTTATAACTACGGATATGTTTCTTAA
The DNA here is from genome assembly GCA_019419845.2 of Weissflogia rhopalogaster. NCBI lineage: Eukaryota > Metazoa > Arthropoda > Insecta > Coleoptera > Staphylinidae > Weissflogia > Weissflogia rhopalogaster. The sequence continues at coordinate 1,837 of WSZQ02071104.1, forward strand.
GGCATTTTCCTGTATGTGCTATAAATAAAACAATTGCCGCAAGGATAGTTACAGAGGATGCGTATACCGTACTATTATTATTGAGATCAGCTTTGCGGGGTGAATGTGAAGTGGGATGCTTGTTCAGAAGTTCTCATCGGCATCAGCATGCAATGTCAGCAACGATAAGATGCGTAGATTATTGCGCTCGGCCACTTGGCACGCGTATTACGCTGATATCCCTACCGCAGACCGCCCACGCTCGACAAGCGACATCCGACTTGTCATCGGTATCATCTCTTGATAATAGTGTCCCTTAGCAGAGGTGAATAGTAAGCAATTATTAATTGTGAAATAGTAGCAGTTTCGCACGCCTCTGGAATGGATGTGTGTCATTGTTCTACATATGTCAGCAAATTTAATATTGATATCAGAGTTTGGGGGATTACGCATTTGCGGTCACATTTGGTGTTGTCAGGTAGTGATTTTAGATGTATTGCATAATATTAAATTGATTTAAATGGTTAATTAGAAGCCCGTTTACTGAAATGCTAAAATAGACAATATAAAAATATAACCTTGCAGGAATTACAAAAAATCAATTAAATTGAATTATTAAGGCGAGTATACACTCAACTCTCAGGTTCTTTAGAAGACATGTCAATGTGGTCTATGTCATGTCTACGGCCTTGTTGGCCAATTAAAAATCATTGGTCTATGGCAGTTTTTTTCCAAACTTGGGCACACGGCTGTCAAGATTGTCAATATTGATCCAAGACCGAACCAAATGGAGGATCTTTGACCCTTGGCCCCCGTCTGAGCTAATTGTAAGAGTCAAGGGCCCCATTGATCATATATTTTATTTTAGAGTTGCACAGAGAGATATAATGATATAATAATGGAAAGGACTTAAAATGGTAAAAAGGCTAAGGGTATGACACAAAATAGTTTGTGGCCTATGATGTTCCGAGTGTTACGTGTGACTCAAGCAACGTATGGCATGTTGGCAGGGGGAGGGCGTTGTGCAATGCGACAGTTGCTGCACACTGACGGTTATTAACAATTAGTTGATGAGAATGGGAAATTCATATTGTAGTAAGAACGCGGGGCGAGAATGTTTTCCCTAAACAGACTATGAGACATACCATGTCACTATGTCTAGAATTTCTTTAGGTTTATTTCATGGAAATGACTGAAATTACTCCAAATGACTTTAGCAGTATTTCACTATGACATATCGCACTTTTATAATTTTCAGTAACATGGAAATATGAAGAAATATTTCTATTGACATTTTCATTTTCATTTCTTGAAGCCTAAACTCATAAAATATTTCGTCCTTGTTTGACATCAATCGAAATAATAGTACCTGATAGCGAATTCATTTTTAAGTACCGATTGAAATCAGTTATTTCACACTTTCATTCTAAATATAGTATATTAGGCTATAGTATTATACTTTTAACACTTTGTATTAGAACTTCAGCTTCAGCTTCGAGTTCTACGGATGCTCATAACGAATTTCTTAAACCACAATAAAACATTTATATAATAATCTTAACGTCGGGCATCATATCAAATAAATAAATATCAATTAAAGTTTAAACAAGTATATTAATTATTGGGAAACAAATCAATTTACTACAAATAAAATGAGCTTATCGGATAGTAGTGATTGAAGAATCCTCATTTATGGAATTTGTATTTTAACTTCTCTTTTTATTTTACTTTATATAATAATAAACTTTGTTTTCATTTCGAAATGCAATGAATTCTGATACAGCGAGAGCTTGTTATTATAACAATGGGAAGGATTTATTGTTTGAAATTGAATTATTTTACATATATTAAAATGATTTATATCCTGTCTATTAACTTAAACTAGTGATTATTAATACCACGGATTGTTTATGCAACATGAATAGATAAATGTTGGTACCCTGATGAGCCAGAAGTATCGATATAAATACTTCTAATCATATCTTAATGTATGTGCCAATAAGTAAGTAATAAGTATGTAAACATATTTACGAAACGACCACGAAGTCTGAGCGCACTAATAAAGTGTGACGTCGTTGCATAACGCTTGGATAAGCAATTAGTGTGTAGCGTTAGATTTAAATTTAGGAAATAAAGTCAGTTTCCATATCGTTTATTTCGTAATCCATCCGTATACTCTGCTGCCTTACAACCAGCGGAAGAGGTCCATTCATCGAGTAGGCACTTCAACATTCAGCATAAAATGCTAGCAAACCTGCTCCAAACTGCCAGAGTTCGCATCGTAGCATATATCAAAAGATTATTAACTTTTTTTGTGGCGGCACATTTATAATGGTTTCAAAAGTGTAGATATATAATAATACAGGGTTGAGTAACCAATTGTTGGATTAGTTTTGAGTTAATTCTGCTTTTTTTTTTCATGATTTAAGAGGTTAGGTTAACTTTGCTCCAAGGGTGATCCTACCGTAGAGCTAAGTTTAACTTGGCTTTGCGTGATACTAAATGATACGGCTTCAAGCGTTAAGAGAACCATAGCAACAAAAAAGCCAGAAAATCACTAAACTAAAGTGTGGGGTACGGTGTGCTTTTAATTGCGAGTAACGATGAAATTGTTTAGGAATGACGAATAGTTTATATATCACAGAAGTAAGAAAAATAGTTAACAATGGAAAGACGAAGGAAACAGCGATGTTGCGCGTTCGGTAGCAGAATACTAAGTCCCCGAGGTAAAGAAATATAAAGACCTCGAGGGTGGAAAGAGCGATAGTATAAGTAAGACAGAGAAAGAGCGTTAGGGTCGAAGAGAAGATATACCTGCGCTTGGAATGCATGCAAAGAGTGGAAACAGATGTGTAGGTTTGGAAAATTTGCAGAGTTGAAATTGAGAGAATTGAATTGAGAGACAGTAATTCCAGAGACAGGATAAAACCTTGAGGAAATACAAAATCTAATACATGTTAATATGTGGTCTAGACCGCCACAAACGTTTGACAGTACACTTTTAATATTTAGCTGCACCCTAAAATGCCGCAACACATAGGTTGAGACTTGCTGCCCTAGATCAGGGTTTTCAAACTATTTATATCAGCGCCTCTCGGTCTTTCTTCAGTCCTTCCAATTTTCGTGATAATGGAATGTGTCCAGAAATACACCTGTTCTAGAATTTCCCAAGGAGCCACGTGTTGCCGTTCAATTTCTTGGTTAAACCATTGAGAGACTTATCACACTTTTAAGGTATGAAGGTCATTCAGATCGGGCAGTTCCTGGTGCTGCACTTCCTCCGAAACATGTCTGGTTTTTAATTGTTGCTCTAGCTATAGATGTCATCTCGTAAAATAAGCCAGTTCGAACTTTTTTGTCCGTTCTTATTTTCTGAAATATAAGTTGCCCTTTGATTTCTAGTTTCTGACATTCCGGGACTTGCCGCACTTTCTTAGATATAAAAAGCAGGGTGGGAGGATATAGGTGATTATTTATTTAATGTATGTTTTGTTTTTGAATTTGGTAATATTGGTTTTAGTGTAAAATTTTAAGTGTACTAGAATGCCAATAAAGGTTGATAGATATAAAAATCATTCAGTTCGCTAGTCTTTTAGTGCTTCTGATTCCTCTGAAGCATGTGTTGCCGTTCAATTAAATGCTTCAGTTACTGAGGTACTTATCGCTTTGGTTTTGGTATAAAATACGTCAGCTCGAGCATTTTTGTGGTTCTGATTCCTCAGAAGCCTGCAATGCCCCTCAATTTCTTGATCTAGCTATTATTGTATTGTCGCGAATGCGAAAAGCTGATTAAGAAATTCATATTAAATAACAGGAACATCACTTCTGGAAAGTTTAGTTCAAAGGCATGTTTTGTGTAGATTAGATATAAATTTAGGAAGCCAAAATAATTTTAGGAGGCGAATGCACAAGGGGCGTATCGATAAGCAAAGCGCGCGGGCGAAATGTGTGCACCACACCATAAAGTAACGAACAAACAAGTAACGGAAATCACAATTGCGAACGTGACTTAAGCAATGCTTGGGAAAACAAGTGGTACCACGCGCCATGCAGGCGGAAATCAGAATATATTCCAATGACCAACGGGCGGTAGAGACAGTCAGTTAGTTGTTAGGCAGATGGTTACAGAGAGTTAGTCAGTGAATCGGTAGCGGCTTGGACAGTAGACTCGGTCAGTCTTAGTTAGTCAGTTCGGACTTAATTTGCGAGCTAGTACATCACTAGTTGTTCGGTCATGTGTTCCTTAACTGTGTAAAATTTATATGCGTATAAGAGGTTCTTGTGTTAAATGAATATATTGTTATGTTAAAACTATTCGTGTGTTATTTGAGTGTTCATCACCTTGAAGTCAACCTGAAGTCTTGCACCCCACAGCCTAGCTAGCCAGCATGAGTGAAGTACCAGCACGAGAAGGTACCTGTTTAGTTTGAACAGCCATGTGCAGCCAACGAGCAGAGAAATCATCCACGATCTCTGAATCGTCCTCGCACGGTCTAGAGATATCCATCGATAAATGGTCAGTACCGTGCATAAGTATCCCCGGTACAACGCGGTAGCTCGTCGAGCAAAAGTAGCAAAAAGCCAAGCGAGTAAAAACCCCTAAAAGAAACCCCCCGTGTAAAAGCTACCGCTACATCTGGTGAAGATCGCTAAAACACACCTAACGCCACATATTGTGGAAGGTATAAGTATCCCCGGTCCCTTATGTTACATTTGGTGGAGCTCGGTATGTTACAGTATATTCTCGCGCCTTTCCAGTGACCTCTGGCGCCTCCCACTTTGGAAATATCTGACCTAGATCATCGTGGCAAACCATTCGGCATCAACTTCCCCTCCTCCAAAAAGTAGTTCTTGAAATTATAATATTAAACTACTGAATGAATTTTGACTGTATAAATATATACCGTTTATTAATCGAAAGGTAGACGTAGTTATAAAATTCACTGGCCTTTACTTAAATTCTATTAGGTTAAAAACATTTCGAAACTTTTAAAATACATTCTGCACACAATTGGAGTGCAATAACAATTTGTTACTTCTATTATTCTCCGACAACATTATTTGTTCGTTCCTCAAACAAAAATTAAAACTTTTGTGTAATAAAATTAAATTTGCTCCAGCAATATGCTAGTCACGAACGGATAGTCTACGCAACGTATCAAGATGTTAAATGAAGAATTTTCCATTACACTCATTAACAAGGAAGGGGTAAAACTTTCCTACAAGCGCATTTCCCATCCAATCCACGGGTGGCAACACCAACCATGCACACCCACACCAAGCATCGCCCTTTTTTGTTCTATTTCCAAACGTTCAAAGTTGCCTGAAACTTCTTTAAAAGCTGCGTGTATTTCGAGTAGGTATTATAACCGTTAGGGTTAATACCCCTTTGCCGAACTTCCCAGGGAGCTGCTACTTCACGGAGTACTTTTCAATCTCGCACCCCACACCCGCCGGCCGCGCAAATGAACAGTAAATATGCAAACAGAAAGAATAAAGTAAAAGTTGCCCGAATGGGCAGGCGGCAGGCGAGCTCCAAAGTGTTAAAGTCTAGAAGAGCTGTGAGCTCTTCAATACGTTCGCTGGCTGAAGGCGAAGAATGCTGAAATTTTCGTGCGTGCACGCGAAACTTTTGCACTTTGTACTTTTAAAGTGACTGCGTAGTGTCGAGGGTTGAATATAGGCTGCGCAATCGACTACGACAGTGTGTTCGAGGATGAGGAATGGTAAATGGCACGAAGAGGTGCGAGATGTTGGTAGAAGCAGTGGAAGAGAATCGGGTAAAACATCTCTGGGTATTTTGTTGCTCTCCTAGGCGTACACTTTATAAACTCTATAAAGTTGATGCAATCACCTTGATCACCTTTATTAGCATACGTTTATCAAGTTTGTTCGCACAATACACCGTAATGTCATGATAAACTTTCTTCAGACAAACTAAAAATGTAGAAATGTTAAATTGTCGTAGATATATTTGACTTTTACAGTGATGAATTACTCTTTGCAATTAATGTACTATTATTAACAAGCAATGTTGCATTTGTTGTTTTTTGATTCTAGTATAAATTGGTATTAAGTAGGATTTCTGAAAACCATATGAAGACGCGGTTGCCGGAGCTTTTTTCTTTGACATTTCATTTTAAATGTATCAACTATTGAAAATATGTAGCGATTAGTGACATATATTACATAAATCATAGCATAACAATTAATAAAACAATTTTGTATTGGAAAGTACTCTCGTTATTGCTTCTATATTAAATTGTTCTGCTATTTTAGACTTAAGCGATTTATTTCATATTTTTTCTTATTTTTCATTTTATTTGTATCACTTCATTATGTTGTGGATCCGGAGTGCAATGTATGGATTATTTCTAAGTTCCGCAACTTAGAAAAGCAACCACTTGGCTGAGGTGTTTAACAAGGGAGTTAATACGAGTGTTGAAACTCTAACCCAACCAAAGTCTATCAAGTTATGACCAAGACTGACTATATTTTTCCAAAAACCAAAACAAGTTTACAAAATTCCTACTGTATACAATTCTACACATGGGGATGGGGAGACGAACTACCATTCGTGTGCATCTGGCATTGATACATTAACTTGAAGAGTTTTATCTTGTGCACAAAAAATCGCTATGGGAGATAGCTAAGTTAAATACATTTTCTCGAAAGCAACGACTCATCTAAACAATACTACGATGCCATCAAACTCCTACTTTCTTGCCCTAATATTGAATACACAAAAATATACATCTATTGAAAACAAAAATTACGGAAAAACAACAACTACCTTTAGCTCAGCTGTAAAAACTCTAAACACACGAATATGATAAACATTCAACCAAAATTCACATAAAAAATTTCAACCAAAAAATTTCAAACCATTCGTATCACAAATATTACAATAATATGAAAAATAATCGCACACACAACAATTACTTTATTTGTTCAGCATGTCCCTCTCTCGATCCTCGTGGCAGTTGTAAGCCTGCATAGTTATACAAATAAACAGATTTTTACAATGTGTTAGCACACCATGCATATGGTGTGCTGATTGCGAGGAGAGAAAAGCAGGGCTTGCGCTAATTGTTTCGCCGCAGTTGCGACAGTATGCCAACCTGGCCTATCCAACTAATATACGGGAAAGTGGTCCCGTTTGCTTTCCTCTACGCACCGCGGAGTTGTGATCGCTTCGATGGTAAATGATGAAACACAAATATCGAAAATTGTAATGTTATCTATTTAACCTGCAAATACAGTTTACACTAACCAAGAAATAGTTTAATGTAAATAGGAAGTTTCAAGTTTGATTACATTTCATGAATGATTGTTGCGAACAGCAACATCAACCCGCGAATTAACGCGAATCTTTTATTTTTAGCAGGATTTGTGGACTACCCATCCTATGCAAATTGCTGTAGATGTTAAAGAGAGAAGTAGATGTTTTGGGAGTAAAAATGTGATTAACTTTATTAAACATAATTCTTAAAACGAAAGTTTATCTTGATCTCGCCTTCGCCCACGACGTTGAGCGGGAGAAGGCCGATAACACCCTCTAACAGCGGCCCACCAAGCCGGGCACACCACCCACAATCATACTCTCTCCTGCCCACAGGGTGCCTCTCTTCTCATGGCTACACACATGCAGCTGGGCACGCATGTGCCGTTACGCTTGGCCGTGATAAGATGTTTTCCAGACGCTTAAGGCGCCAAACGCTTCGTGCATCCACTTAAACCTACCCTAAGAGTGTCTTGTGCTTCTATGTTCTCTTTATTAACCACTTGATGACTCAGGGCTTACAAAAAATGTGAAAAACATGTGGTGCAGACTAAACAGTTCAAACGTTCTTTCACGCCAGACAAAATATTGATAATTTGGCGACAAATATAAAAAAGGGCTCAAACTTGCCTCGCCGTTCTCAACAACAATATTATTATCATTTCTAATTACAACCAAAATGCAATTTATAATGAACTAGTATTCTCAAAACTCTAAACTATGTATTTTCAATGTTCGAAGAATTCTATTTTCCTTTAAGAGTAAACTTCTGTCTTTTTCTTTGAACATTCACGAGTAAACTTTCCAACACGGTCAGTGTTTATTAAAAAAAGTTATAAGAAAGGCTTAACAGATCTAGTTTAACTATTAAATTATATTTGAAACTAATTAAATAGCTTCGATGATATAACTGTAGACGGAAAGATGAAATCAGATATAAATGCCAGGGTTGAATGCAACGAAAGTATATTATCAAATGAATAACAAATTCATTAACAATAAAGGAATCTCGAAAGAAATAAAAATTAAAATCTTTAAATCAATATATCGCCCAATCCTAACGTATGGCTGCGAAACCTGGGTGTTCAACGATAGAGAAAGAAGCAAAATCCAAGCTGCAGAAATGAAATTCCTCGGGATAATTGTGGGCAAAACAAGAAACAATAAAATTAGGAACGAAGATACAGAAATTGAAGATATAGAAATTGAATCAATTTACCATCACATTAAAAGAAGACAACTGGGATGGTGGGGACACCTCATAAGAATGAAGGAAGAAACCCCAGTGAAAAAAAATATGGCAAGGTATACCTAACGCAGGCAGAGGGCATTCGCGAAAAGAGTGGAAGACCATAATATTTATTTATCCCCATAAAAATTTCTAAAGTCCAAGATTGGTTCATCACAGAACAGTGTTTGCTAAACTTATAACATTCCTGTAAGTTTAGTAACAATGACTATGACTGAAAGGACTGAAAGTAGCGAAGTTTGATGTTTGACTTCTTAATCAAACTGTCAGTTACTACCATCCGGAGGTCCCTTCAAATGAAAATCGCTAGGGCAACTCTTCCAGATTCTTCGCATATCCAGTCACAAAGAACTCTAGAACTTGAAGATGCCATTAGTTAAATTAGTTGCATTATTAAAGTATTTAATTTCAACATATATAAAACAATTACAATATTCACATTTTAAATTTATTAAACTTTGTCAATGAGTCGTTATTACCTATAATCAAATCAAACATATTTGACAGCTTTTTTTTTGAAAAAAAAAACACCTCCAGTTTAACAAATAGCAAAGCATAAATAACACCTTGGGGATGATAAATGTACTAGCAATCTTTACTCACTTATTGCGTCGTTTTGCTCCGATTATACACTCACTCATCGGCGTTCGGTGGTACTTCACTCTTTGACGTTGGCTTGCGATTCGATGGAAAGCTTTAGTCGCCAATTTCGCACAGTTTCGCCACAATCCGGCAATGGCCGCCATTCGTGTCGAGTATCCCTTCCGTTCATGGGCATGAGCAGCCAGCAATATCAGCGGGAATTACCTGCCATCATGATAGCGTATTATTAATCACACTTAGTTCGATGTGCGTGTGTACGTGTGCGTTTATCTCTCTTTGCCGCCGTCCGGGAATCGACGCCGTTCGGAAGTGCAGTTGACTGAGAAACTCTGGACGATTTGCTCCTATCTGTCGACATGCAGGAAAAATAAGTTTCCTGGCAAATTGAGACATTTTCTCTTCCCTATCGAGAGAGGTGGATCCATTGGGTTGGTAAGCTTCTTAAGATTCGAAATGCTTTTTATAACTTTCCTTCCTGATCTTGCAAAAGTGTACATTTGAGAAATTTAGATTTTCTTTCTAGAATTATGTATATTTTGATATCTATAAATGCTATTATTATTTATACTACTTTTATATAATCAAATTCAAGAACTGGTTTAAATATGATTATTTTAAATTGAATTTTCGAGGGGAAATAAATATCGGTAATGGGTTTAGACAGCGTTGTCCAATGAGCCCTCTGCTTTTTAATATCTACACGAGCGAAATGGAGCAGATCTTGAAGATGGACCAGGATGGAGGCATTGTTATGGAACAAATAAAACTGTGGATACTGGCTTACCTCGACGATATAGTTCTCATGGCAGGATCGACAAGATATGCTCGCTGTGTTACGGAGGCTTGAAGGATACATGGACAGAAGGGGTTTGTCTGTAGATGTTGCGAGGACCAAGTGCATGGAGTCTAGAAGATCAGGTGTACGGAGAAGGAGTGAAGGATTATCTTGGAAGGGAAAGCATCGAGACGGTGGACACATTCAAATATCTAGATGCCATGGCAACTTATACAGGCTCATGGGTTGATGGCTATGCGGATATGCATGGCTCGCGTATGTTCTGCCTTCGATAATGCATGGGGGTATGAAATTCCATAGGTCTTGGAGAGAGAGCACATGATAGTCGTAAAGGATATAATGGGACTTGAAAGGACAACCCCAGAGTACATCGTGATGCTGAAATCGGGAAGAGAAAGCTTGACATGAGAAGTAATGGGGAGAGTGATTCGATATGAGAAGAAGGTACATGGGAGGCAAGAAGGATATATATGGAAATGGTGCAGCATAGTGGGTACAAACAGATGGAGAGAACGACGGCGTAACGACGCTTTTGAAGCTGTTGGGTAGTCGGAGAGGTGGTTAGAGAGGATATTGAATGAAGGTATGCCTGTAGAAGAAATGTGTAGGAGCATAAAATGGAAGGTAGAGAAGCAGGAGAGGCAGGAAAAGATTAGGCAGCTCATTTAATCCTGGCTCTAAGGAGTGAGCGATAAGGAGTTCCGCTATATGTTAAGAGAAGGGATTTGGGAAATGAAGAGACGCGGCTAATAGCAAAGCGATGCGGATCCGAGGAAAGAGGAAGCAAAACACGGATGACAGAGAAATATAGGTAGTGTGTTATGTGCAATAGAGACACATGGGAACATTTGGTGAGCGAATGCGAACGAATGGAGGTGTTGGAAAGAACAGAAAGAGAGGACACAAGGGCGCTTGGAGAATGTTTGTGTGAAACAGAGAAAGAGATAGAATGGATACGTAGGGTGTTAGGGGAGAAGGGAAGAAGGAGGCGAACACTTTATAGTATTAAGTTTTCATGTGCACATTGTTATTGTTTTTTGAGTGTGTATATATTTTTCTTTATATATTTTAACATAAGATTTTATATATCTATAAAAGTTAATGTTTAGGAAGGAGAAGATGTATTTGAGTGCGAAAGAAAAACATGCCAATAAAGGTTCAACTCATCAACTCATGTACGTTCGTTTAATCATGGTCTTATAAATCATGTACATTTCAAATTATTTTGGAACATTCAACTATGGAATTGAAATACACGAAATCTTTGTGACAATTAATGGTTCATATGTTAAAAAAAGTCGGATTTTGATAACCAGCATAGAAATTATGGAATAGTAGTTGACTTATTCTGGTAAAATAAAAATATAAACAATAACAGTGGAAGAGAATAATTCATTTTCCTATACATCCAGACCGAGAATCGAATTCGGAACGTTGTGCTCAGCAGTTATTGACCATATCACTTGGCTTGGCTTCTACGACTATTATGTGTGAAAATACTAATTTCCCAATCAATACGATACTGAAAGGTGAACATTATATTACGGGAGGAGAAAAAGTATATAACGATACAAATATGGAAACGACGATTTTAGACATGCTGATGTTAGAGGTACGCGTGGTCTGATAGCAAGTGCACCAATATATATTGTGCAACGAGCATTAAATGCTACACATTATTTCCGAATACCAGTTGTGGCATGAAGGCGAGTGCTACAAATCAAACATATACCTTAATATCACAGAAATCGAATCTGAAATAAAATTGTCGGTTTCAGTTTTCAAAAACCTACAACTGCGTTTTGAAAAAGGTCGAGTTTTTAATAAATTTATTAATTCTAACCATTACTGCCCGAGGTAAAGAAATTACATTTAGTTTTATAGCAATAACAAATAGTTATGAAATCAGAGGCCAACAGCAAATCTCGATACGCTGTTCTAACAACTGTCGTTGCACGCTGCACATCCACGTTTGCAGTTATCACACGAAATATGAAATATGCGTGACGGAGACTCCCGTTGCGCTGTACACCTTGGTGATAAAAATACTCTCTATTCTATCCGATTGAACGAATATCGCATAATCTCTTTGAATGAATGAATTGCAAACATTTCCTGTTAAATGATTACGTCCAACGAATAAGATTCATTAGAATGTTTTTATTCAACTAGCTATTCTATCTATTCTTTCTTCAGAATTGTCCTTTTAAATTGCGTCACGCCCTAAGAGATATCTATAGAAAGTTTTCAAAACATATCCTCGTCCTATTTCTATTCAGCGTAGTTACTATTTACATTTGAAACTTTAATAGTGTTTCTTTAGGTATGTTTGGCTAATATAATCACTCACCGTATCGACTTAACAGCATAACTTTTCTCACTTCAGAGGCTCTCAAAGCGGCGATATAAATGATTCAACCAACGCTTCCAGCACGCCATCCGCTGTTCTTTCCAATGCCTTCCTTCTTCGCCCGGTTGTACATCGTAGATATAAAACGTGTGCGAATCTCTAATGTAACATTGCGTCATAGAATTTCGGGCGCTTCTGCGCTGAACACGGCTCCGTTTTTGTTACTTATCATCCCCAAAGGAAATTTATTTACACAACTTTTGGACCGAAGAGCCATAGCCAAAATGTTTCAGCGAAAATGCAATGTAAAGGCATAGACTATTTTTCAACACTATAAAAATATATTCGTACATTTTCTTTATATGTTAAAATAGCAATGACATGTTGAAATACATTTTATACATTTTTCAAAGCAAACTTTAATATAATATGAACACATCAAAAATATATACCGTAAAAAATTGCGAGTTGGCAACTGAATGAGTGTGCGCTACTCTACTGTAATTAAAAAATGAAGGGCTTAATAAATTGCTTGTTGAGGGACACTCGGGAATTGAAACTTTGACTGTTGTTTGTTCAACAATTCAAATATGTACCAAAATGAACGGATTCTATTAATTTGAAACAAGTTTGTATAAAATTCGGTAAAGTCTTTTTTGGTATATAATTTAGTTGTTTTAGGAAATGCTAAAAGATTAATTAAAGTGTGCAATTTAGTATCGTTGGCAGTGTAATGAAATGCTGCAATGTTGAAATAAATCTTAAACGTGCATGCAATAAACTTCATCCACTGCGCTTGCTTAGGTTGTGAATTTCTAGTTTTCATCTAGAATTTCATAAAGTAGGCAAATTTGAGCGAATCACAGTTTTGTAAGCTATTTCCCTGCGAATCCTTTGAATAATTTACAATAACTTAATAATATTACAATTTGAATTCAGAGCGATTCACAACTGTATTTTATATGTGCTGCATGTTTCATTGAAAGTATATCCAATTATGGATTATATGCCCCATTTCATGAAATTTTATTATGTCCATAGAAAAATGTTGTATAAGAATGGAAAATAAAATTATTTTATGAAGTATGTAAATACATGAAGTTACCTTCCCTTTCTTGTTAGAGAAAGGTACTCCAACAGAATCCACATCTACGACGGTGTCGTAGTAAAAGTGATTAAATGCTATTCATGTTGTAATCTTGACTTGAAATATCATCGGTGTATTAGTAAAAAGAAATAAACATTTCTGATAACCATTGCAATCGTATTTTTATGTCGCTTTCAGCCGATTCGTCGCGTCGTGCCCAAATTATAGTGTGTTATTAGTATTAGACCAGCAACTCTCAGTCATGGCTGCCTGCAACAGTGCAGGTACCATCGATTGCAATTCCTTGTAGACCCTGATACTTACCTTCTAAACGGTAGGTGAATCTTTTTCAGTCATTGTCACAGGAAACGATATGTCTTGAATCGAAATTCTTAGTGACTCATGCTAGCCACCTGGTAAACAGCAGGTGACATTGATTGTTACGCGGTAGCCGGGGTTTTTAATAACATTAATTTACTTGCCGATGATATGAGGGACCTGACTTAACAGGATCTTTTGGTAAGTGCATTGGTTCTTGTGATACAAGTTAGCATCGGTGAGTTCGAGCGTCAAAGTTCAATCTAACGATGTAACACTCCACAACGTCTTTATAACAACGGACAAGAACATACAAAATAACAACGAGTACAAACAAGTACACGAAACACCTAACCAGAGGAAAACATGCTTAGGGCTGCGCATGCTAACACTTATTAAACACACATATTAAAGAGCCAAACCCACCGTTATTCAACACACATCGTTTCATACTTCACTGCAGTTTTGTTAGCTGTCAGCCCTTGACTAAGCAATGCTAGATGGTTTGGTCGGGTGGTTACCATCGTTCGAACATTGCCACAATAACATAGTATATATCAGCGATCGGGACCTATGACCGGCTAGTTACCGAGTGAACAATTTAGTAATTTCAAGTGATTCACTCATTCCAACGGTAAAAAATCGTCCATGTTGGATCCCCTCGACCAAATATCAGTGACCCAGATATTCATTTTTTCAGAATGTTTTTAATTTTGACCCACAGCGAAGAAGGTTATCGACCCATATGTGAGTTACAGGCCTACATTTTAATAAATTTCCTGACCCACCTAATTAAAATTATCGATTATTATTATTGCATGATCTTATCGATATTAATCGATTATTATTATTTCTTGACATCTCTAGCAAATACATATTTTAGCATTAGTCTTAGTGACTGTATCTTGTTCATTAATTTCTCTCTCAATCGTATTCTGTATAGTATCTTACATACTCACATACGCATATACTCACATTTCTGATAAATGTTAATTGAAGGCTTAGGTTTTATAATTGAGTAAATCGTCAATTTAACAATAATGAATATATCAGAGCACGATGACAAAATTTCAAACTGATATTATTCCATAAAACTTTGTTGAAGATACGAATACCTGTCATGTCATGTCAACCACAGTAAAACACAGAATATACTACACTGCAATTTATAATAATTACAGTTTGTGTTTTCTTCAGAGCTGAATTTACATGGGGTTGGTAAGCAATTTATCATCGAAAGTAAGGAAAGATCCAAACTTCCTTGACCAACAAAGTCAACTCAAGAAACTATGAACTCGTCGGCAGCAAACTTTGTTCTCTATTTGATTATATTACGTGTTACCAAATTCCCATCGCCTGCCACTTCTAATAGAAGCAATTTTAGCAAACAACACTAGACGCGTATATCCCACAAACAGGTTCAATATTTTGCCAGAAAAAAAGTTGATCGAAGTAGTTAGTTGCAATCTGATCATGGTAAAAGTGACTATTCGTCAACATGATGGCATTGTTTATCACTTCATTCAGTCGACATGCATGCTCCATTCGAATGTCCAGATTAAATCAGCAGGAAATCGGTCTCGCGCGTGGAAAACTTTATGGTGGTGGTGTCGGATGGTAATAAACAAAAATAGGTATAAAACCGCGCGTTTGTCGTGCTTGCGGTTTGCATTCTTGTTGCGAGTGTAGTCACAAGGCAAGGGAAAAGGATGCCAACCGCTGTGGAATACTCCAGCCGGCGACCTAATAAATTTTATGGACAGATTAAAATTATGTGTGTGCATTCCGAGCAGGCAAGTCGCGCGTGGCTTGTTGCGAAATATCGCTGGAAAACAATAGTAAATTTCGACGCTGTATGGCAGTCTGGAGGTTTTAAATGCGGCCACATCACTCCTTGGTTCCAGCGCCAAAACATGGGACCGAAACGGGCTGCAATGAAACGTTTACATTTTACATACAAATCATCATCGCGTTGTGGGTGCACAATCTGCGCACGAAGCTAAAAGAAATCAGATTTATGTGTTCAAATTTTTTTATTCGCTTTTTTGGCATTTCGCTTTTCGATTAACAAAAACATCTTTTGCTGTATACCTTCGCATATAACAATGAATCGGGGTGTTAGCTAAGATAAAAACGTTCAATAACACTACATTTCAGGTATTCTGAGACAGTTACATGTTAGCAGATTGAAAACAATTGATTAGCTTGGCTAGTTGGTAACACCCGGTATAGGTATAATGTACACTTTACAGGTTTTGTTCATTTTTATCGATTTTGTGGCAAATATACAATTTATATTGAAATATGATCATATGATGGCGATATTCAATACCCTTTCCTATGTAATTTCATATTTTATCGTAATGAATAAAATTACTTTATCACAGCAATTACAAAGTAATTACGAAATTCGCGCATGAGCGCACGCCTGTTGGCGCGTTATTATTGTTTGAATATTTAACATTTGTGTTTAGGTTAGGTCGATTAATGGCGTTTATAGATAACCAAATCTTTACACATCCAATTAGGTATAAACATTTATGATGTAGTTTAATTTTAATTTAGCCTTTAATTTTTTTTTATATATTTGTACGATATGATGAAGGTAGATGTCGTCTCTTGCGGTGGAACAAAATACGCCGAAAACGAGCATTACAGTAATGATAAATATTCTAAATACATTTTCAACGTTGTGAAAATATCCAAATATTTGATTCTAGTCACTGTTGTTAGTGTCTTATAATAAATTAACAGTATATAGATTAGTATAGATTAGTCTTTAGTTGTGTTTGGTATTAAACAAGATGCGGGTATAACAAAATATTCTCCTCTTCAATCTCGATTTGTTCCTTGGCATATTTCACTCGATTGCGTTGAGTATGCGCCACGCATGCGGTGGGTTTGCTGCCGGCGGCTGGCGCTTCCTTGCCGGCCGCCTCCTGTCATACGGCACTCCCCGAATAGGTCGAAGTGGCCGCCGTCCCCGAGCCGGGCGTGCGTTTTAGAGTGAAATCCGCGAAACCCGTCTCGGATGGATGGAATGTCTCGATCTTGACGCACTTTTTCCGCCCGCGAGGATGCTGCAGCGTATTGCTCTTGCAGTAGCTCGTATTGGGACCGGGTCCCGTGTTAATGGAGGCCCCACTGTTGGCAATTTCCGCCGCCGGTATACTGTGAAATCCTGAATGGGGCAACGTGCCGTATTTATTCGTATTGGCAAAGTTAGCCGGTGGCGGCACCCCGCCGGCATACATTAGCAGGCCCGGCGGACCATCGGGTGACAGCGCATGAGTGTGATGGTTGCTTTTGATCTGAATGGGCACCGTCTGTCCGGCGAGCGAGCCGGACTGATCATGTCCCGCAGTGCGCATCTCAATGCCAGACACACCTCCGGGAGACGTTTGCATGCCCATATTGATGCCCATGCCTAGCATACTTGGTTCCGGGGGCAGCAGGGCACAGTCGATGTCCACGCAGCTGGGTATGCCGTGCGGGGTTGGGAACTCCATGCTCTTATTCATGGTGCACACGTCCGGTGGGGTTTTATTAAGCAGTGGCCCGCATTCTGGTTCGTATTTGTTGTAAGAGCCGACGTGTTCCTTGGTGCCCAGAGCGTCGTACTGTGGACGGTTGGATGGACCCATGTGCGGATGGCGATGATGGCGTTGGTGGCGTTCGATGTATTCGGCAGTGAGACTCTGGTGTTCACGCAATTTACGATCTGCTCCTGGCACCATCACACGCACCTACGCAAATTGGGATAAATTCAAAACTATTAATCACACCACAACCATTTGTGTTAGTGCGTATAACATTGTAGAATTTTGATGATAATGGATGATTATGTGGGATCCGAAATCCGCCTCACTAGTCCGAAATCCCCGTTCTTAGTAGCATTAGGCCAACAATTCATCTAACTACAACAACTATCAATTGTGGTAAGTCAGAGCGACAAGGGGACAAGAAATGAAGGTTTCCATTAATAATGTTATAATGTATAGTTCTACTAATCTGTAAGTGTGAATTAATGTTGACCTTTCCTACAACCAAACAGAGGGCCAACATTGTTATAATAATTGTAAATTATGAAAATACATAATTATGATCAGAATCTGCAGATTTCTACATGATACTGTATTATAGTACCTATCAAATTGTATTAGCATTCAGCCCCAATTTAGGATGGCCAAATGTCTGTGTGTATGGGTTAAGATCATTACCTCTCTCCGCCTGGTCTAGACCCTAAGTCAGTAGCACAGTCAACGCCAAATTCTATCAATAGCTGTATTCAAAGGACCTACACTCGGAAAGGATAGTGTACTTACACGGATGATTGGTTGATTGGTTGAGTGCCATACGGCTAAAGTAGTTTTAGTATGCGAGAGAGTCGCCGAGACGAAAGATTCCGATGGAGCAGGAACCGCGCGCCGAGACTACATTGATTGATTAATGCGGATATTCAATTATCGTTTCATATTTCATCGAGCACCGCTATGGATTTCCTAATTCCAACAACAGGTCTCTGTGGCGCGTCCGATAGATACGACTGGGATATATAATACGCAAACACTAATGACTTATATTAAATTCTAACTATCCACTATTTGATCAGCCACTAATCGAATTTAATACGAATTTAAATTAAATCTCATCTAACGCAGCACCAGCTAGATTGCAAAATCCGTCTTAAACTGATTAGGAAATGCGGCAAGCAGAGAGCCTTCTATGGTCATTCTCAGTTGGGGTTATTAGAAGTATAATATTGTTGTAGGAGGAAGACGTGCTAGGTAACATCAAAGATTTACGCTTAATTAAATTCCCCTGAAATGTGCGAGCTATGAGAAAGAGCGTGACCTTTGAGAGAGCGTCCACTTTATCAATCAGGACATCAGGAGTATAGACAGTAATTTCCTCAAAAGGAAAGCTTCTTGCCTGTAACAGCATCCCTCAAAATGCCCTTCAACGTGTTCGTTCAAGTACATGACAAGGGGATGAGGCAGCCCTTTCTCCGGAATCTATGTTTCCAGCTACACACTAATTTCCCGTTCAACACTTGAGAGTCGTCATGTAGAGTGTTAGAATTGTAGTTGAGAGGCCAGGCGGAATATACGCAATGCGTTTGTTTGTTTGCCCACCGCACATTCTGAGATAAAAGCGAGAGTACGAGCGATGGGCGAATGCGAGGGTTTGGTTATTCTTACCATTTCGTCGACGGAGGAAAACCTATTTAGATATCCGGAAAGGGTGAAGACCGCCGCCATCTTGCTCATTATGAAGGCGGCGCCGGCGGTGAAGAAACACCATCCGTAGCGATAATCATACGCCGGGCCCGTTGGCGAACCACGGTGGTACTCCATAGCCTCGGTGACGGTCTCCGAGAGCACCGAAGCAAACGCCATTAGCCCAGCGCCGAGTAGTAGTGCTGAAACAACAAAAAAAAAACAACTTCAGCGCGTACGTATAAAGCAAAACATCATGGATGTGAATTTAAATTGCATCGATCGCAATGTGTTCGCAGCAGCAGCAGCAGTCAGCCTGCCGGCATTTGGTGCAACATTGTCCAGATTTCAACAAACGTCGCGGCGCATTGTGTTTAATTGAAAATGGCGTTGTTTGGCGTCAGGGCGCGCAAACCAGTTGTGACGCGTCACCATGTTTCCCATGCCATCACATATTTCAGCACAGTGAAAGCAGCCGAATGTACGTACGTATGTACATTTAGACAGCATCCACGTGAGAGTACAACGCAAAAAGTCTAACAACGAGACAGTCGCGGCCTGTGCAAATACAAACAAAAGCAAAACATCTCCCTACCTCCGCCGCGCGAAGCGAGACGGAACGGAAAACGTCAGCGAGTGGCGCGCACTTTTATAAATATGATGCAGGACGGGCGAAAATGGTTCGCATGCAAATGAGTACGCTACCTACGTCCGTGGCCGTAAGGCGACGCTCCTTATTCATGAAATAAAACACGGATGAAATTCCTGTGGCGCATGATAATTTTCGCACCCAAAGAATGAATGATAATGGCGCCCGGTTCTTCGCATTAGGTTTTTGTTTGTTTTCGCATCTCCCATCGAGACTGCCCTTGCGCAGTCGGGACAAAAGTCAACCCACGCCAAGTCAGTCCGCGTGAAATGATAATATAAAAAGCTTGATAGGATGCCGAGCGGAGGGCGCGCGTTGAAAAGAGCCTGGGATTGTAGGATGTGTTTGTTGGTTTTATTCAAGCTGGGGAGATGTGAGATGACGGTAGCCAGATTAGTTTCAGCATTTCGCTAAAAATTCATGAGTTGCTTCGCAATTAAGACACGAACGTCATTACAAAGTTTTATTCTGCTTCTGTTTGCTATATAATTTCTATGTTTATTTATATGGGATTACGAAAGTTTATGAATTGAAGAGTCCAATCTAATCTATCTCACGAGAAAGAATGTGGAATTAAAATTGCAATGCGATATTATAATAATTTTGCAATACATTTATTTTTTAAATTTTTTATTTTAAAATACAATATAAAATAAAATACGAATATAAAAAATACTACGAATATAAATATCAATGATAATATCACCCCACCAGGAACTAGCAGTTTTGTCATATCAGATGGTCATGTTTGCGCTGGGTTAGATTGTGTAACCCGTTGTTCCTAATATTAATTATTCCACCCTGCTCTTTTCAGTTAATATTTCTTTGGTATTGGTAATCACGGCGTTCCAATATATTTCTTTTTCTATCGTGAGCGCTATAATATTCTCCACAATTAGCGCTTTTTCAGCACTTTTTCAGCTGATAGCTGATAGCTAATATATGAACCTTTAATGGTATATTTCATACCTAAATACACATTTCCATTTTTAAACATTAACGTTTATATAAAAACTTTTCTTAAATTATTAAAAATAAAACAATGAGATATATTCAAACATAAAAAACAACAATAGCGCTGAGCATATGAAGTTGTTCATACTCTAAACTGTACGCTTCCTTCTTTTCTTCTACAAAAACACCCTCTGTATCCATTCTACCCCTTTCTAACTATAATAGTATATTGTACAAAGATCATGTCATGTTGTACATTATTTACGAGTATGACAAGTTCTCGCGTTCGGCTCGTACCGCAAGCCCTACGAGTGAATAATGTGCATTACATGCGAGTTGTATAGTATACTTTTTCTAAGACTTGGGGGCTGGTTATCGTTAGATAAATGATACGTGTTTTTATATCACAAGTCAGATTTATTAACAAACTCAAATTCTGTAGCAGATTGAAGAGCAGAGCGCGAGTGTTGAT
>WSZQ02071125.1:0-22728 GCA_019419845.2 Weissflogia rhopalogaster
GTTTCAATTTCAATTCGTACAATTACATATAAAAATATGGCAATCTTATTCTATGTGCATCATAAACTATATGTATGAAAATGTGTTCCCTAAATACCCTAAAATTCACGGCGAGGTGTATGCCGCCAATTTGGCCCAGCGCTAGAGGTCATGGATGGCAACCAGAGGATGGCGGGCTCGAATCCCGGTGGGGCCAATCGTTTTCCTCAAATGAGTGCATGTGAGTCGTGACTCGGGCGGAGTTCGCCGCGAAGCGGCGAACTATAAGATTGCAAACCACTTGGACAAACGAACCACCGCCGCGAAGCGGCGGTTGACCATTCTATTTTGCTAAAATGTATGATTAAAAAATAAAATTCGAAAACAAATCTTCCCGAACCCCGCAGTCAGGATTCGAACCCGGGTCGGCCAAACAGCAGGCACGCCTCCTAACCTCCACACCAATCCCCTAACATACCGACATTGTGCTCCGAACAAGCTAGAAATGGTATTTAATGAAACAGAATATCATTCTGAAAAGTTCAATAGTTTTCGATCTCTGTTAGAAATAAAATATATTAAAATAAAAGTCTTTCGCGCATTTAAGATGTTTTATTATTTATTTTCCATTTGTTACAAATTGTTTTTCGAACAATTACTTTTAAAGATATTAAATCAACATTTTATTCAGTTTGTATATTATTATACATCATTAAATTACTTATATATTATAATATATACAACTTAAGCTTTTTTTTCTATTTCATTTTTAATAAAATATCGAACATCCTCGTGTAGTCACAATAAATCACGTTCGTTTAACCTAAAAGCAAAGAAAGTTAATCAAATTAAACAAAAAAATTGTACAAATACATTATGTTAAAGTACAATTAATACTGTAATTAGATTTATATTGAAAACAGAAGACAAGGATAAACTGATGAATTTTATAATGAATAGAATTTTCTACAACTAGAGTAAAACGAATTAAAGCTCACATTTTATCCTTCCTTCGTGTGTTTCAAACGTTTTTCTTTGCTGGCTCGTTCTCTCGCTTTAGAGAGAGCCTGCGTGAGCACGTGTCGTCGTACAACACGCCAAGCACGTTTTGCGCGCTGCTTTGTACTCACTAAAACAAGTTAAACAATGGATTTATGAAACTTTATTGAAATAATGTTATTTCAATAATACCATATTGAAACATATACCATATTGAAACATTGAGTGTAATTCTCAATGCGAAGTAAATGTAAAGTAATACTTCTTTAAAAATTAACACCTTTCTGTGGACATTCTTGAACTTTTCAATGAAAGCGAGATTCTTTTAAAATGGGAAATATGTTAGTACTTGGGTAATTAAACATGCAACTATATTCTGGGGATACATACGTGGCCATTGATTCGATTGATCGGTGAGCGGTACATAGACGACGCCCATTAGAGATTTGCGTTCGATTTTACCATCTGGTAACTTGTCGATTTGTTCGAGCTGCTGATCGCCACCTGCGGGTCCAACAGGTACGATCATACGTCCGCCGACTTTTAGTTGATCAATAAGTGGTTGTGGTAAGACTGCAGCAGCTGCTCCAACATGAATTGCATTGTAAGGACCAAATTCAGGTACACCGAGACGACCATCTCCTAGTTTTAGCCTGATACGTCCAGTTTTCAGCAAATCACTGCTGCTTTTATTGATATTCTTCTGAGACATTTCGACTAATTCAGGAAGATGATCAATACCAACAGCAAGCCTACAGAATATACATATTTTCATTAATCGGTAATCAAAACAAGAACATTTAAATAAAACTATTACCCATTATTCCCAAGCATAATCGCCATACAAGCAGTCAGATAACCACT
Organism: Weissflogia rhopalogaster; assembly: GCA_019419845.2. Taxonomy (NCBI): domain Eukaryota; kingdom Metazoa; phylum Arthropoda; class Insecta; order Coleoptera; family Staphylinidae; genus Weissflogia; species Weissflogia rhopalogaster. Next base: position 1,843 of record WSZQ02071125.1, read on the forward strand.
GCCACAACCAACATCCAGCGCACGTTCTCCCGGTGTAAGCTTGTCTTTGAGAAGCTCCAGAGCATGTGCGTGCATATGTGGTGCCGAAATCGTCACCCCGTAGCCAATTCCTTGAGGTGTATCCATGTAAGGACTTCGTTCTGTATAATCAGCCCTATCAACAGCACTCATCGCTTGCTCTACGATGTCGCTATGGATAATCCCATTCGCTACACAGTGACATATCGCACAGTAAATGTTATTGCAATAATTCCAGGATATTTAAGGATCATCAAACCTCGTAAATTGCGAATTAATTCCAAGTTTGTTTTTCCATGTGATCGCCAAGCCATGATGAATTGTAAGAGATTAAAAGTTGGTGAATATCAACCAGAATTTTGTCATGCAACGGTAACGGCGTGTTTTACATACAGTACAGAAATTAATAAACTTTTCTATGTTAATTTTGACCGTGAGCGATGCTTGTATTTGTCATAACAAACCTTTGCCAAATTTGACTAGTTCATTTAAGTAGGCAACTTTTTATACATGGAATTGTTTTTCAAATTAAAATTGTTAATTAAAATTAACGCTATGTCACATATATTTTTTTTGTGATATTAGTAGTAATATGTGATATTATTTTACACTTAAGACTTAACAATTCCTTCATGTATATCATATACATTAAACATATTAGTGTATATTGGGTTGCAAAGTATCATGTTGAATGTTATCTTGTAATTTTAAAATCTGAATATCTTCCAGTTATATTAGTTTTTATTGCTAAAACATTCGAATGATAAATAATATTCCATCCTAGGCATTAGTTAGTACAATTTTCTAGAAATCGTAACCCATAATATAGGCAACCCAATATACAGAAAATCTATATATGATTCTTAATATGGCCATTATTTGGTGTGCAACTTTATATACATATATTTAAGAATAATCCGTGTCAAACCCGGAATTTAAATTCGAAAATATTTGTAACTAAGTCTTTTAAGTGAATAAAGTTTATATAATTAAATAATATTATCGTTGGATACCTCACATTGCGAAAATGCGTTTGTTTTGAGAAAGTCCGGCATCTATTACAATGTATACCATAGTTTAATCGTTAATTACGTTTATGAATGAATAATTCACTATGTAGATAAATGTGACTACAAATCGTATCGGCTCGCTCGGGTTTACAAGTATTTCTCAGTTTTTAAGGTAAAAAATATACTCTCTTACACACTAGTTCATTATCGGCTCAAAAACATTCGCACATTTGCATCCGACAGAGAAAACAGTAACAATGCCATATGAGACGCACAAAAATAATGTCAATGTGCATATTTCTATCATTTATCAATTATCCATCATTCTATCGCCTCCAAAATCAGTCAAACAAACGAGAAACACATTGCGCTTCAAATCCTGCGTTGCTTTGATTCAAGAATACTTTAGCCTACTACATTTTCCAGCTACAGTAATTAGGCGTATGAGGCACACACAAATGGACACGAAATGATACTACAGCCCAGGTAATTAAGTATTAACAAAGCTTATTTATATAAATATCGATATTGCATAGAGCGTTTTCTTTCGTATTCCTGAATAATACATTTAACTGACTTTTAAGTGTTGATTTTTTTAACGTTAACATTAGACAACTAGGTCGATGTAAAACTGGCGCAATAAATAATGCAAGCAATGAATTGAGAATGTTGATATAGCCGCTAAAAGATTCTTCTAAATCAGAAGTTTATATCGCAAAAATGAAAGAACATAATCAGCTTCCTTATGAGAGAACTTTGAGTGTGTGACACTCGTTATGAGATTTCTAATTATTTACAATCACTTATGCTACTGTCATTCTTACATTAAGTCTCTCCTTCATTATACCTCAATAGAATCGTATTTTTAAAGATTGTTACTTTTGTTGCGCAATGCAATTAAAACTCATTTCTCATTGGTAAAAACTTAACACAACAAAACAGGGTCTAACAGAAAATATACCACAAAATACATTACCCTGTGTCTACTGTGCAATTGCCTAGATATTATTAATTTATCCATTTGATGAAATCACTTTTAGTTATAGAAACAAACTTAATATCTGGCTCATACTAGTAGACAAACATTAAATAGGATTACATACTTAAAATCAATAAATTAAAAGTAGCGCAAAATGTGAGCAAAAGTTACAATCGAGATTATTCGACGTTAATACTAACAGCAAATGAGAGAACGGTTTAATCGTAGACGTACACGCACTAACTCGCATAGCGATGAAAATTATTTTACTCCAACTTTGAGTTCTTCCGATCCCACGTTTCCTGGTACTGCGCTAATCGCTGGCGGTAATACTTGACATCTTTTACGTCGTCGGCGACCAAGGCTGTATTACCGTTGGTTTCAGCACTGCGAACTGGAGAAAGAAAAATAAACAAAACGAGAAGCAACAAAAAAAACTAGAGTGAAAGAGGACGGCTAAAAATAAGGCTGGTATCACGCTATTGTGTCTTCTCGACATAAGTGTATATCAAACGTTGTAGGTTCGACTTTGATTTCAACGAATAACCATAGATTGTTTGGCTAAGTTTAAGTTTGGATAGGTTAGATTAAGTTTGAAAAGGTTAGATTATGTACAAATAGATATTTTGATGGAGATGTATGAATTCAAACATCGAAACTACAAATATCGAGAGGGCACAAACGCTTAATTCTTACAAATGAAAAAAGTTAAAACAATCAAAATGTTAGTTTGTAAATCATAGCAAGAAATAAGAAAATCAAGGAAATAATCGTAGCTGGTCGCAATTGCACACTGCTGCTCCTTTCTCAATTTTTCATTGTGATGGCTAAATTACAAACATAGAAAGAATGCCGTTAGCAGTGGGACAATAATTTTATTAAGTTGTCAGGTGAATATCAGGGGGTTAGTAGTATTGGTTTAGGATTGATTATTTAAAGCGGAGCAGGTTTTCGATATACCGCAACCGCATGCACTTACCAGCAGACGGTGGGTTCTTGCGCTCGTTTTCAATCTCCTTCAGATTTTTCTGAATATAATCCTGGAAGAACTGGCTGGAGCGTTGCAGGAACGGCTCAATGTCCGATTCGGGATTCTGCTCAAGGAAATCGTAGAGCTGGTTGAGGCCCTCTTTCGTCTCCTCCTTGCTGCCGATTTTCTGGAAGATATCCGTCAGCTGCGTGTGGCTGGCGCGTGGCAACAGCTTGCGCGATTCAGTCTTTAGTGGTACTTGTTTCACTTCATCCAATTTCAACGACTACAAAAGAACGTATTATTCGTAATGATCAGTGCATCAAGTGGATTAGTCTAACTCGAATCATTTTGTGGATAAATAGCTCGAGTTCGCTGTCGTTGATGTTCGGTATATTGGCCAAATGCTCAGTCAAAGAAGCGCCTTTGCTCTTCGCGATGGAATGTAGAATCGTCTTGACGGTGCGGATGGGCGTGTCGGACGGCTTGTTGCGCCACCACAGCGTCGGGAACTCCTTAAAGAAGTTGTGGATATCCAGCAGGACGCGGTCGCAGTCGATGTCATCCTCCCACGATGGCATGATTTTGATTACACGCCACAAACACTTCATGTTGATGTCGGTGAGCCGGCAGTTACCGTGAAAACGTACACATTCGTGAAGGAATTGTATGAGTGCACTAAAAACATTCAATTTCAATTCATATCTTGACGATTAAAAAAATGATTTTGTTATAAAAACTTACCATATACAGTTAGTATGGTCAGATCGTTCAATCAATTTCACACAATGAAGATTCAACACGCGAATATATGACTCCTTGTTTGGTACGTTATCCAGACGATCCTCAACCAAAAGTTTCAGAAACTCGCCGATTATTAACTTGAGCGTGTTTGTTGTAATTTTTCTCCCCAGTGTTGGATGCGTGAAGAACTAGCAAAAAAAAAAAGAAAATGCAATGTTTCAAATAATTAAAAGATGTCCATGTATTCAAATATGACTTCAACTAAGGGGTATCAAAATTTCAAAAAGTATCGATTTTGGCTTCGAAAGTATCGATACTTTTAGATATCGGATTACACATGTCGATTGTGGAAAAGTCGTTCATTCACAAGAGAATCAAACCATATGTTAACAATTTGAAATAACGATAAGTATCGAGAAATCGTAGAAATTAAGTATCGATACTTATCGGTACCAATACTTTTGACATCCTTTACCAGGTACAACTTCACGGTACATTAATTTTCTCGCATTTTTATGGAAACCAATTACAAATCGTTTATAAGACTGTCTTTATCAAAGAATTTCATTTTTCAAATGTATTTTTACTAATTAAGTATACATAAGTGACTTACCAATTCAAATAATGTCAACAAATGCCTGTAGAGTCGCACACAAGATGTATTTTTAGAAGGATCGTACTCGTGCAAATTGAAGAGTTGATGCGATAATGATATCATAAATTTATCTTCGTAATCACCCATGATATTATTCTTGTTCTGCTTTAGAATGGCCTCTAATGGTGCAACAGCATCCATAGCATGAGCAATATTCGTTCCACCCAAGGCCTGCATGTGTCGCTCCAAAGCCAAAACTTCCGTGGATTTAGCACTTGCCGACCGCGTATGTGAAAGAACGTCGGTGGACAGGATAGGTTTCGGTGGCGAGACAGGAATAATCCTCGCACGTGCATCTTGAACCGATGGCACCAACACTTCGGTTTGAAGGAAACTCGTATCGAATACCTCGACAAGCGTCGATGGTAAGGGCTCACTCATGTTATCCAACTGCTGAATCAAGTTCGGGTCCAGCCTATATGGATTGGGAATATCACGTTGTCGCTCCCGTTCGACAACCTGTGAGGGCAGCGCAACTTCGGGCAGATTATCATCCTCCTCGTCCGCTTCCTGTTCGTCGATGTCATCGTCCACGTCCTCCGAGGCGGCATCGGTCATTGGACTCATCTGTGACGAGGACATCGGCATGTTCTGTGTTAGATCGATTTTGTTCACCTTTGTAGTTTGCAGAGGTTGCGGTGGTGGCGGTTTCTTACTCGCGCGTTTAATACGCTCTTCTAGGAGGGACATATCCTTATCGGAGATGTTACCAACCATTTTGAAAACCTTTTCGCCTACAATGTAATACGCTTGAACGGCACAATTTAGTGCGCCATTGCGTACGGAATTGTCACGATCGCTTAGCTGTTTCGCGATTTCTTTCAAACAAGCCTGCGGAGTTGGAATGCAGATATTTAGTCCGAATTGTGAGATTGTTAGAGCCATCGCCTCTAAGCACTCGGCACGTTGTCGGGCATTTTTCGATTTTAAACCTTCCATCAGGTAGTAGGTGAAGAGTTTATTCACAGGATACACCGACCATAAGTGCTTAATCAGTGTTTTCACGCCGTTACGCACCGCGTCTTTAGGATCACCAATTTTCGTCACCAAATACGGAATAAACGCCGTCGCCTCGTTCTCAAGCAAATGATACTGATGCTCAATCAACATCTCGAAAACACTGGACAAATATTCAAGACCTTTGAGCAAAACCGATGGATTTGTGTCGAAAAATCGGAGTGTTAGCCATCGTAGGATTAAATCAAGATTCGCAATCAATGCTTGCCGATTATCTTGCAGATCATCGCTCAACGCTTCAATGGCCTTAATGTGAAATTTGAAATCCGCGTGGAACATGTTTGCAATCAGCGTTTTGTTCACATTCGCAGTTGTCATTTGATCACGCAGCAAATCGACAAACTCCTGTCGGGGTGTCGTAAAGTTCCATTTTAGGACCTTCAACTTGGACTCATCGATGGACCGTTGGTGTTTCAAATTGTTGAGGACCAATAGCGGTGAAGTGTCGACATCGTCGTCCTTCTTGCTACGTGCCGACGGTTTGGCAGCCGCCGCCTTCGTCGGTTTTGCTGCAGCTTTCGCTGTGTTGGGTGCCCGTCTACCGCCGGATTTGACATCTTTTTCTTCCGATACTGTTGCTTGACGTTTAGTCGGTGCAGGCTTGGCTGGTAAATTAGGTCGTACTTTCTCGAGTTGGGCGAGGACAACGCTCTTTGATGCTGGTTTCACCTTTTCGAGTTGTTTCACCATCGTTTCAAAACCGACGTGGATCATTACGCCGAGAATCGCTTCGTTTGCGTTTTTACGTACTTCGACATTACGATCTTCGAGGTTTGAATAAAGATAGGGTATGCAGATAATTAGTTCTTCTTTTGGTACCTGTTTGACTGTAGAATGAGAATGCGCTTAAGTCATTTTTGGAAACTTTCGACAATTTACTTAATCTTGAGGATTATAGGACTTATAGATACGAGAAATGTTAAGAATCGGACTAAAGTATCAATACTTATTCACACCACCAAATCACAAGTTATTGATAAATATTAAAGGATTTCCGCAGGAACAGGTAATTAAAAACATATATGACTTACTTTTTGGAAGTTTCTCTGCCAACCAACACCACAGTTCACTTCGTAGCATGGATGAACCAGATTTAAGAGCATCATGGATCATTTCACCCTCAAAGAATTCTTTGTAGCCTCCCTGATCCGCGAATGTATTCATACACTGCACTGAAGCTGTTCTTATCCATCGTTTGGAATCGCCCAAACCTATTTAAACACATTATTTCGGCGTTATTTCTAAAAATAAAAAGGAAAGTCTAAACGTAAATTGAAATTACCTTGTAAGAATCCAGGAAATAAAGTCCTCACATGTTGCTTACAAGGCGGTCCCATCGATGTAGCAATACTCTCGCAAATATTCAACGCCATTTGCGCAATTTTCGTATTACTATCAACCAAGCGCTGTGCTAGTGCTTGCGGCAACTCCCCAATATTCGGCTTAATCAACTTCGCATCGTTGATAATATTCGACACCTTGATGAGCGCCTCAATACGCACCTTCCAGTTCCTATCAGCCATTTCGACGATCAAGGCCTCCGTAATCTGGCCACTAATATCCATCTTCGGCAGCAGGTCCTGAATGTTGACTGAGGGCGCATCGCCACCACCATCGTCGTCCTCCACGTCCGCCTCCAGATCGTCGGTGCTCGCTGACTTCACAACACCACGAATCGGTGTCGGTGGTTTCTCGTTTTCGTATTTGTCAAACTCTACATTGATTTGCTCGCGCAATGCTGGCTTCTCGTTCTCGATGAACATGTGCAAATTTTGCCCCATGTACAGGTACAGCACGCCGAACAACGCAATTGCCGCACTGCGAACTTGTGCATTGTTTGATGCGAGTGCCTTCTTGGCGTTATCGATTAGAAACTTTGGATTTAAATTGCTACATACAAACCAAGGTTAAACACAATCAATGGGGGTGAATACATGAAACACACTTACGCGAAGCCAAAGTCCTTGATTGCCTGCCCGAGCCAGAGGAGAGTCTCCTGCAGGACTTTGGGACTCTTCTGTGTATGCGCAAAGTCGAATACTGTCGTGGCGACGTTGTTCAGAGTTGTTGCCTCGGCGATGGCAGTCAATGCTTCGCCAGCTGACGCTCCATTCTTAGCATCGCCAAGTTTCTCTGTGATATCGTTTAGACAATATGTTGCACTCCTCCTAGAAATGTGATTTTATAGAATATTTTAGAATTCTCATAATTTGCGAAAGTATCGAATTTTTTATTTTATTTAGAACGTGCCGAAACTTAACTATACGCTTCCCGTGATATTTATTAGAAGCATTTATTACTTAAATCTATGTCATAATTCACTTGCAATAGATGTACTCATTGTATTAAGATTTCGGATTCAACTCATCATCAATATAATAGATTTAATAAATATGTAATATACTACTTACTCAGAAAACTTTCCCGTACCAGCTAGGATCCTAATTGCATCCAAGCGACTTTTCAAAACTTGGAAATTCGTATCTTTCAATCCTGGCTTCCTGCAGAGAGTTCTCACCAGGGCTTGGACGGGCAGCGAGGCAGGATCTCTTCCTTTGATTTCGGATAAAAAGGTCTCAACGGCGCTCAATCTAAACCAATCGTTGTTAATTTACAGTCCAGGATTATATAAACGTCAATACATTACCTATTTTTCCAGTTGGCATCAGCTAAACTGTTAACAACCTCATCAGGAAATAAATCGCTGACAATTTCGGTAACATCTTCATCTGTAAGCTCTTTTTCCATCACCTTCGACGGCACTTTTACAGGTTTTCCTTTTGATTTGACGATAGTCGCGGTACCACTTGAAATATCAGTGGTGGGTCGTTTTTTAACAGCAGTCGCCGCTCGCCGTGGCGGCGGCTTCGGTAGAGATGCTGACGAAGGAGCACTTTGCGCCTGTGGTTCCGGTTTAGGCTTCGCCTTCTCCTTCTTCGCGCCCGGTACCTTTACAAGTATTACTGCTTTTTCACAATATTCGCGTATTTTCCCCATCTTCAGTGCGTCCTTCTCCAGCTCTACCAAAAATGGAGCCACTGCCTTTTCCCCGACTAATTTCATTAATGTCCCGATTGCATCTGCAGCAGCATCGCGTACGGCTGGGTCCGGCTCATTTATAAGTTTCGACAAGCCGCCGGTGAACGCTTTGAGGATCTTCTTATTTACAACAGCAGGTACGGTTCGCGTAAACGCTCGAGCGAGAAACAGTGACGTTTCCGTTTTCACCGATGGATTTTTATTGCCCAGAGCTTCCATTATATCCTCGAGAATATTCTCCAAGTTAGCTGCAAGATAAATCGCATCGGCTGCTTCACGAAGTGCAACTACAACATTCTGCTTCTTTTCCTTGAATTTCTCTAAGATTGCCGGAATACAAGCGCTTGCGTAGGGTTGGAATCGCTTCTTTAAGCCACTCGCGATACCATTCAGGCATTTTGCAGCTAATGCAACCACCACAACATTGCTATCTTTCTGAATCATCTTCCTAAGTGCTCGCACTAAATCGCCGTAATCGCCGTTTTCCAATTTTGGCGATTTGAGCAAATTCTCCAGCGTTTCCAGAGCTTCCTTGCGCTCCTGCCACTTTTTCGCTTCAATTTTGTCGTAGAAATCTTTCGGTAATTTTGAGAGAATGTCAACGGGATCCGCCATCTCGTAGGGGTCCAAATTAACGGGTTCATCCACCTCGTCCTCTTCGTCCTCATCGCCGTCACCCGTTTCGGCAGCTTCCACGGCAAGTTTCGCCTGTTTTTCCTGCTGCGAGCGCAAGTAACGTATGGGTACAGCTTTTTGTCCGTCAATCTTCGCAAATTCGGCTTCCAATTCGGTGACCTGGACCGGCTGCAGTGAGCTGAGCTGTGATTTGAGAACAGCGCCGATCCATCTGTACATTTCAATAACAAGAAGGCGGGCTTCATCGCGGACGTTCTTATCTCGATCGGCGAACAACACCGGAATCTTTTTTACCACTGGTTTCAGTTGGATCACTTTGGAACCGAATTCGCGCAGCGCTGTTGTGATGGCCACCACGCAAGCGGAGACAATTTTCGGGTTCTTTAACTCCAGCCCCTTCAGCAGTTCCTCGATGACGGCGTCTTGTTTCTCGATCTCGATGTACGTGAGCGTAACTTGTAGCGCTAACTCGCGCGTTTTTGTCTTTGGCGCAGCGATACATTTTGTGACGATGCCGCCCATTACTTCGCCGACTGTTTTGCCAGCGTTTGCGTAGTTTTCGGCAAAGGCGAGCGTTGCCTCCAGACCTTTTTCCTGTCCCATTGCATTGCTGTCTATTACAAATTTTTTCACTAATCCTATTGGAATGTAAAAGTTATATACATTAATAAAATGAGACACAAATAGGTCGCATAAGAAGGGTATTCCAGTTTTTAGCTGAGTTAAGAGGCCCGGGTCCGACCGGTACCACGTAGCGGCAAAATGCGGAACGAAAACGTGAAATTCAAACTTTGTTCTAAATTATTTTCTAATCTGAATGTTACAGAATGCCCATCTTTGTACGGATCGATTCCTCATTAAATATAGTTTGTTTTGATAGGCACATTTACGCCTAAGTATTAGGTAATTATTGAGATATTTATCGTGTAAAAGTCTTCCGAAAATGTCGAGTTCTTTTTCGAGGGTTTTTCATTTTTTTTCATATTTCACGTATTGCTAGGATTAAAAATCATGCACCAATCGATTCACCGTGAAAATATCTTCAAACTCCAGTTTTTCATTTGATTACTTAGAACCGATATTATAATTCATGAAAGTCTACTATCGTCGATGATTTCACTGACAACTTTCATAAGTCATAAGTACCGGTCGGACCCGGTCTAATTGGGTCAACTGCAAAAAGCAATGGGGGCTCCCTTTTGAGTTCCGCCAATATGTACCAGTACATAATCTCTTACAGAGTTTTCGGGCAATTTTTCACTGTACATTTAGAGTTTTGACTCAAGAAATTCACAAAAATATTCTCTTTAAGATGATACCAAATACATATAATTTTTAGGCGGATAGGATCGATTTATTTGCCATATTTGTGTTATCATCTGAAAGTGCATATTTTTGTGGATAATTTGAGATAAAAATTTAAATTGTTTCTGAAAATTTGATCAGAATAATTCACTGGAACCGGAAGCGACATATAAATGGATCCCTCCAAAGAACCAAGTGTGCGACCATCTGATAGCACATATTTTTGTGAATATTTTAGCCCCAAAATCAAAATTGATTAGGAATTTTCAGGGTGACACAAACTCCTTAAGAGATAATGTAAATATAAAACCGAATAAAGGGATTCCTCTTAAACCAAGAGTTATGTATTTGATATCATCTGAAAGAGCATATTTTTGTGAGAAATTTGAGACTAAAATCAAAATGCTCGAATAAAAGAAACAAAAATCAAGTAAATTTACAGCGAAAAATCATCTCAGCGAAAAAAATCACCTTAATGAAACGAAGTACACTATTTTACAAGAGATAGAATATAGAAAACCTTAAAGAAACATATAAAATTTGAATTATAGACTTATGTCGTGGGTTAGACCCGAATTTGGCCATTGTGCGGCGACTTCATGTCTTGTATATGTGAGACCTAATTTTCCGCAACCAACTTGACTAACTGTTTTGTCTTACGGTATAAAAGGTACGTACGAAGACATTGCGTGGCTGAAATTTTAAGTATGCTAGGAACATTATTCCATATTCCATTCCATTCGGTTAGGCCGATTCTATATTTAAAATTCTCGGCTTGAATACAAGTTATCAATGAAGTTATTCACTATTTAATTGATAAGATGATGAACAATTAAACTTTCCAACATATCAGCAATTAAAAGCTTAATCAGCATTTGTGTACATTCTAGAAAGGCATATTTCAAGTAACTAGGTAGGAATGCTAATGAATGCACTGTTTTTTAAACATTCTAAATTTAGGATGATGCAGTCAGAAGTACAAATAAACACTTAAAACCAGCGCATAGACCAGATGCACCTTGTGAGTGAAATAGGACAGATAATCTTACCCAGGTATTTGGCAAACTCTGGTGATTTCTCATCATCAATTTGCCTGAACAACTTCGTGACCTCTTCGTAGCCGTTGACACGCGCCTTCCACAGTTTGTGCACGCACCTCTCGTCCAGCGGTAGTTTCTTGTATTCATCATCCTCCATGATTACTGATGGTTAATGATCTGCAAACAAAGAACAATCCAATAAGACAATGACGTAGACCAATAAGACACAGTGCATTGTGTGTCTGCACTCTTAGCGGTTAATACATAGTTTACGCCACTTTGGGGACAATCTTTGGTGTTATTTCTGGCTTGGAGACAACCCGAAACACTTTTGTTCTCTATATTTACGTCGAATCTAGTGCATGGGCGTCGGTAACACAAGCAGGCTTGAATAATTTACACGCCACGCATGGATATGGTCAGCGATATTCCCACGTGCAGGTTCTTTCGGTGACACAGAAAGCCGTCCAAGAGAAACCAGTATGATTCAGACGCGCCATAAATGGCACAGTGCGAATCGCCCGAGTTTAACCTTACCCGAAATGCAGATAATTAACGGTGGATGGCACATTGACGACGGAGCGAAGAAGACAGTTCGCCGGACCGTTAAGATGGCCACATTTGAATGAGTTATCACGATGCAATTCACTAGGTTTTTGCGTTTGCGGTTGAAATGAGTGCGGAATTGATGCGGCCTGCACACATGCAACAAGCGCGAGGTGTGCGTTCGCGCCTTCACGTTGACACACGGTAGATTCACGCGCACAAATGAACTGCGCTGATGAGTGTTGTGCCTCGGGAGAGAGAGTGCGTTTACCGATCTGCGATGGCCGGCGAGGACGATTTGTAAGGCGCCGCCGGATCGATGTGCAACAACGTACGCACGGCCGGCGTCGTTGCCCACGGGTGTACGTACCTTGCAGTTGCCACTCTTTTGTGGCGGTGTCGATGCGTTTTGCGGGATGGATTTGTTGGCAATTTCTTTCGGAAAATACAAATAAATTTTTACGCATGAAACGGTCACTTGTCAAAACGCACTGCAGATTGATTTTAAATTGGGCCAATAACATTCGCATCTACGACGACCATTTTGAAATCGTTGTGATGCTTTTTGGGTTGCATATGATTTTGACAACTTCATTATTACAACAATTAAATGAAAATAAATAATTATGCATTAAATAATGTATGTTAGCATCAAAATAATAGTAAATAAGTTAATATGTGTACATTCGCCTTACATAAGTTAATTTTCATTGATTTTATTACTTAACAGTCAAAGTTATGTTCAATAATTTTGACAGATCTCTGTCAATTTCAAAGAGCACGTTTCAAAACTTTAAATTTAAAATAAAAAGGGAAATATTCCTTATATTTTAATGAATCATATACCCATCGATTTGTTGTTAAATAGTCTTCCTTCTTCTGGGTTTTCGTTAAATTTGATCCCTTATTAGATGTGTGGCGGTCAATATCACACTTTAGCATATGTTAATTTTGTGTTTCTTCCACTGTGTAAATTTTAATTCTGCAAATCTTCCAAACCTACATATCAGTTTCCACTCTTTGCTTTCACCTGTCGTAGCAGCAACTGTTTCTCTTCATTTTTCCTTCAATTAGAAATAAGTTATTATTTGTATTAGTTCAGAGGAAAATTTTAATTATCTAACACGTGTTTTCAAAATTTTGATATTTCATTCGAGAATATCTAACAGGCTGAATTTCGATGCATGAATTTGTTTAAATTCCTACGTCAATTCTTTGATTTGAAGTTTGAAGGACAACAAAACACGTAACTTTTTCATGTTATTCCCATTCCAGTAGATTCACGCGCACAAATGAACTGCGCTGATGAGTGTTGTGCCTCGGTTTCTTTGTTGGCATTTATTGGACGTAATTTTAACCAAGGGGTTGTAGGAAAACGGGTACAAACATGTGAGGTCATCCCGTATTAACCCAAAAATAATGCGTGCGACCTTCGAACCCACTAATGAGTGAGTACAAAAATTATGAAGTATTTAAACATTTCCGTAAAAAGAGGGTTGTCATCTACCCACCATTAGATGGCGCTACTACTTACCATCATAATGCTCAAATACACAGGATAATGGCACAATGTTCAAGCGTACGCTCGTGAAGAAAACTCAGTAAAGCAGGAAAATCGGGTCAAACGCAGAAATAATTTCCCTCGGGTATTCCTATTCTGTGCTATTTTTTGGCTTCATTCCAAGACTTATTTTGTGTCTTCAACTCTGCATGGACGGTTCTTCTCCATGTTTGTGTTGGTCTGCCTGTTCTTCTAGACCCTTGTGGGTTCCAATCCAGGGCAATTCGTGCTGGGTCACTTTTATTCCTTCGCAGAACATGACCAATCCAGCCCCATTTGCGTTGTTTAATAACGAGGTCTACTGGGTGCTCTCCACAGCGTTGCAGGAGGGCTTCGTTGGTTATTTTCTTTAGCCAGTATATGTGCAGGATGATTCGCAGACATTTGTTGACAAAACCTTGCAGCTTATTGGTTAAACTTTTCGTATTCTTCCATGTCTCACATCCATAAAGAAGATTGGGACGAAACAGTCTCAGCTTTGTTTTGCTAGTGCAGACGTTCAAAAAATAGGTTGTTATAATTTATAAACAATTACAGTGCTGCTCATACTAAAATAAGCCAGTTCATTCGACGAAAATGTATCAATGATATGCATACTTTTTCAGGTCTTATATTAAAAACTCATAATTCACATTTTATCATTATCACATCACCAATTTACTCAAAAAGGAAGAACTCTTATTGATTGCTAACAAATATTATCAATACAGTAACATGTCAATAGAAAAATATCAATTTATATTCTAATAAGTTTTCAATTACTCGTATAAAAAGCTACTTATTACAAATTTAACATCGTTCACATCGAAACAGTATTCATTTACATTTTCATAGCATGTGGTGTGAGTTCATTCATTGTCATCAGTAAAATAGAAATGTATCACAAATTTATTGCCTCCTTTTGAGCATCTTCTGTCAGCTGCCTTTCGTATGTCAATATACCTGAAACTGGTGCACATTTATAACAAATTTCTCAAAGAAACAAAACTAAAAATATCAAAGACATCTCCGGAATGTGCTTATGAAGTGATGCTCTTTCTCTGCAAATCAATTATTGTACATTCCGTCAATGAGGAAGTCCATTCGACTGTAATGTCGATGATGCCACCATTCCTTAGTCCTCTTGTAGATGACGTTTAAGAGAATCGCTACCAAAGGCACTGACAAAATCACTCCTACTATTGGCACAATGTAATCAGAGCTGGCGGTTTTCTCCTTGCTGAAGTCATAGCTTTCCATCGTTGGGATTTTTGAGACGGGTTTGCTGGAGCCATTCATTTTGGAAGAAACAAAATTTGATGGTGCAAATGGCTCATCGTTACCAATCGTCACGAGGGGTTTCTTTGGTGGAGGTTTTGGTGTTGTTGTGGTTGTTGTTGTCGTCGTTGTAGTCGTAGTGGTTGAAGTAGTTGTTGTTGAAGTTGTTGTAGACGATGTAAGAGAAGTTGTGTGCATAGTCACATTTGTACTATTAACAGGAGGAGCGAATGATGGAGGATCTTCAACACCTTTTCTACCAACAACTTTCTGCTTCTTATGCTCTTCACCGGTTGGATTTTCTTTCGGAGACTCAACGACAGGTTTAACATCGGTATTATTTGCTGTCTTTTGGGTGATTTCTGGAGGATTTGCAGGCATATGTTCTCTACCATATGTACGTGTTATTGGTGAATCTACAGCTGCTGTACTTGCAGCAGTCGTTGAAACTGAAGTAGAAACTGTAGAATTATTTATAGCAGTAACATTGGTAGTAACATTCTCTGGTTTTGGAGTTACTTTCGTTGACACTGGCCCTCCTTCGATGAACGTTGTTTGTTTACTCTCTTGGGTCAGCATTATATCCACTTTTTCGGTAGCATCTTGGAGGCCTGGAGAAACTGAGGAAGTCTGCAGCTGTTGTGATACATCGACTTGTTGCACTGGAAGCGTTTTCTGCTCGGTGCAGACGAACGGTGAGGTTAGGAGAATCGCACAACACACGAGGATGTTTTTCCGATGCATTGTGCACGAGTGAATGCTATATACACATTGATTTAATTTGCGTTCAATTGGGTATTTTCCCAAGTGGTTATCCCGCTTTATTCGATGCCGCAATTTGTATTGTTTTTTTATATTGCTAGCACATTATTGCTAGCTGCCACGACTTGTTTTGGTTTTGACGTATCACGTGAATGGCACTGAGCTGATTGCAAGCTGATGAGATTGTTGAAAAACGGTGAATATGACACTATTTGCAACTATGATAAATGAATCATAAAAAGTGTTGAAGTGCCGATTGTAATTACAGTTATATGTGCTCATTTGTCAGTAAGGAATTTTGCAAAACGAATGTAACTGTTTTCAATTCAAGGTTGATAAACTTTCTTTAAAATATGCAAAAGGATTTATAATAGACATTGCATTACATTGTATTGTATGAAATTTGTTATCATAAGAATAGAAACATGACAATTTATTTATAGTGATTACTTGTTTATTTTGTATTATCGTTCATTTTGCTATTATTTATATTCATAAAATAAAACAACATTCTTCGTTTTTCATTTTAAACACGGATATATTATAAATATTTACTGTTATGAATATATAATAATATTATTAATTGTGAAAAGACAATTTTAAATAAATAGTTTTACTGTACAATGGTTTGCCTGAATTTCGGCGTCAAAATTCTTTAAAATTGCGTATTTCTTCAGTTATAAGAATATATAAAAAATCAATGCTATATTTATTATTCGCATTTTAAGGGAATGCTTATTTGTATTTTCAATTATTTGAAAATAATTAATTTTGTTGTGTAAGAAATTTGCCTACACGTAGGCGTTAAATTTCTCCACATCCTTGCAAAAATCAATATGGAAATTGCGAATTCACTGTAAGACGTTATGCCTTAATAAATTGTACGTATATTTTATATCCTTAATCATTGAAAATAGAATTCTTCTAAATTTATAAAGCAAATTCAATTTTTTGGCAAGGATTTATAATGTTCTTTAAATTCGCACAGTTATCCTTGCAGGGCGAAAGTCCCTGTGGCGCAGAGGATAGCGCGTTGGACTTCTAATCCAAAGGTCGTGGGTTCGATCCCCACCAGGGATGCTTTTATTTCCACGAACTGTATTTTCTTGTCTTCAAACGAAAATAAAGAAAATAAACGAATAAATGCGGAGTATGAATAAACCTCGAAAAAATGATTAGTTTTTTAGCTACGTACACAGCATCGAAGGTAGAAGAGAACATACGTCAATAGAAGTGCCATCTGTAATTCATTGTTATCACGCACGCATCGGATTTTGAGTTAAGTGGGAAAACAGTTGGAAAGGTATATAAGTAATGCAACAAGCGTGAGTGGGTAAGGTGGGAAACAGAATTTTAGTTACGGTTACAGCATGGGGGGCAGTAGAGCACATACGTCGATAGCAGTGCCATCTGTGTTTCAATGTCATCACGCATGCGCTGCAAGCTGAGATAAGTGATATATAAGTAGTGCAAAACGCGCGGGCAGGAGGGTGGGAAACAATTTTCGAAAAATATTGATAATCTCGATATTTTCAGGACGATATTTCGATATTGATATATCGTAAAATTGTAAATATCGATTTCGAAAAATATCGATATTTTATCATCGTCTAAGATGTCTAATCCCCGATGATTGCCGAGGTTCAGCGACGAGGAATGATATCCCCATTAGGGATGTTTTTATCACCACAAACTATGCTTCTCTGACTATAAATAAACAAACTTAAATCGACTATTTCAATTTAAACGACTTTATTTCGAAATCTCAACTATTTTCTGGCTTGATTAGGGCCATTTGCAATAGCGCAATCACATTTATCGATGAAATATCCGCAAGGACGGCTTCAACGCTTTGCAGTCTTGTTACTTTGAGGAGATTTTGTTTTCGGAATGATAGTATGAGAACAGCAAGTAATGCCACAATTTCAACGGAATCGTAGCCTAAAATCAAATCCCATAATTGTAGTACTTGTTCCGGTGGTAGATGTCCACTGAATGCTCTCATCAACCATTTGAAGACTACTTTAACTCTGGGTACATAGAAAATGTGTCATTATTGCAGTTTTAATTCAGAAATGAGCAGATCTTACGGTGGAATTTCAATTTCTTTAAAGTGATACCAAAGTATTGGCTCGTATTTTTGAAGTAACCGCTCGAAAAGTAGACACATTGAAACAATGCCTTGTTCATGACCACATAATCGATGCAAACGATGCCAGTATTTCAGATAAAATGCGCGAAACACAAAATATAACTTCACTGGGTCTTCGTATAGATAACACACTGGAGCAGCTACAATAGTTATCAATATAAACACTTTTTTAAAGTTTCAGTTTTGAACCAGTTCTATTCTGAACCACATATGATTAATACTAATATTAATCATACTAACCATACATAGAAAATCCATGGAAAGGAATAACACCACTTGGTGGAAACGTCATAGTATTATCAGTTGTTGGTAGTTTTCCTTTCAAAATCACTTGCATATAACCAGGTTGGCTTGAGATATGTTTCAGTATCTCACTGTCGCGCATAAAGCATAGCATAACCTGATATAGAACATCTTCGAACACGAAATACTGATCGTCATTGGAGGCTGTTAGTTGTACGTCCTTCATCACAAGTTTGTCGATCATTAAGTCATAATTTATGGTATGCATTTTCAACGTTTGGTAATGTTCACGATGCTTAAACATTTTCAAGTTTGAGTTTACTTACAATACTTACAATACTTACACTTACAATATTAGTGATATCCGTATTTAGTACAATACTCCAAATATCAGCGCGTTGACTCTTGGGACATCCTTTCTTTAAGAATTCTTGAGCGACCGGCGCATATCCTTGACAAACAATTTTCTCCCCGAGTTCAATTCGTTTACTTTCCAATGGAGTGTTGAAGGAATGGCTGCCTAAGATTTGTCCACCATTTGTGAAAGGAGCATATAAAACTCTCTAAAAATTATAAATCGTGTTCTCTTTGAATCTTTGAATACTTTGAAGCCTTATTGAATTGAGTAGAAAAAAAACATTTACCAAATCTTCTAAATCTTTGACTTTTATAGGCAAATATGAAAATTCCCAATCGGGATCATCGTTGTTTTCTTTGCAACTAGCATCCTTGAGGTGCAAAACAACTTCTAGAAAGTCTTTCGGTGCGTAGACCGGTCGATATTCGTTTGTACCTAAAACATTTAGGTCAATTTTCAATGTTTTATCAGTTATCAGTTAGATTATGTATTCATTTATGTCCAGAGAATAAACTTATACTATTTTTTCCAATGTCATAATTGCTCAATTCGCCCCATTTTTCAGTAAGATCCTCTCTGTCCGTGGTACTCCTAGCCCGAGCGAGAGTAATTCCAAGTTCGTTGCACATCGAATTTAAGGACTTGTGAATCCTTCGATCCCATTGAATTTGTGCTCGTTTGAAAAATGCAACATCCACCACGTGTGAGGTAAAGTGTCGATTCATTACCAACCAGTGATAGACATTGTTCTTAATTTGTATTTCGATTCCATATATACGTAAGATTTTCATCAACGTCTCATTGAAATTTTCGATTGTTATAGCTGAATTGCTCAGCAATTTCTAAAAACAAAATAATTATACTAGATGATAAATGAAGATTTTTAATAGCTAAATAACATAAGCAAGAAAAAAAGTTTCAATTTACCTGAACTTCCTCTAAAATATTCAAGTACGATGGGTGTTCTTCAATGGATTCGCAAATTTTTAAAGCAGTTTGATAGATTGAATGATTGAATGTTTCCATATTTTCCTCTGAAAATTTCGGACTATTCTTGATTTAAAGTGTCTCGAACAAGAAATTTTACTAATCTACGTTTCTGTCAATTCAGAAAATCGAATAATTGTAAATTGTTTGGTTTCCAAGGATACGTAACAACGTCTAATCATTTCGATAAAGGAAGAAAACTGTTTTTTACATCTTTACTTATGACTATATTATTATTTTATTATAGAAAATAAGTAAGTAGAAGCAAGAATTTCAGTATATTTCAATATATTTCAGTGTATTCATTTAAAAATTTAAATGTTTTGTTTTTGGCGAATAATTATGTGAGATATAAGATAATACAGATGTCGCTAGATGTACTAAAATAAGGACACCCTAACTTTTCGAAATTCCTTCGTAAAATAATTGTTCTATTAATTTTTCCTAGCTTGTATTTATTTAACATGTATAATTAAAAGTCATTTATAGTATAATTACCGTGCGATTTATTATATATAAGTAATTTCATTGATCATAAAGTCAGAAAGTAAGCTAACCAATACAAAGAATTGCTAATTAAATCGAAATGAACTATCAACTTCAACGATATATAATATACCTTGTTTCGTTGAGCGTAAAACAACGCGCGTAATTATAAGTTGTTTATAACCAATTACGTGCGATGATAATAAATGTGGAATTTGTCAGAAACGACGATGACTATCTCCATCACGTCCGTTTAGCTCTCGCTAAACAAGTAAATAATATTTAATATCATACTAAAACGGTCGATTTATGTAACTTCCACCACGCAATTCCACCGACGAATCCATATGCCTTTTCGCGTTTCTTAATTAAACCGATGATAATTAAATTTTACGATCACTGTGTGTAAGCACAGTAATAAGCAGCAGTAAGTGCCTTTGGTGCTTTGAAAAATACGTATTTTCATTATCTCTATTATTTGTGCGTTTATATAGAAAATAAATTTTCCACATTGCATGCGGTTTTCATCGGTGTGTTCGGTGTCTTCTTGTGCGCTGGGCGTGCCGGGAAACCGAGGGGGTTATAACAGCGCAAGGAAGCGCGCCTGCCACACGCGTCTCTCCTGCAAAAGAAGTGACAGCATCCCCAGATTGATTTATCGCTTCGCATTTTGTGTGTTTCGTGCGCGCCGAGAAAAAATACCCCGCTTTGTTCGCAGCAGCCAACGCCAAGCCGTTCGCTTCAATTTTCTTTTTCATTCTGTTTCAATTCTCATTCGACCAGAGGGATTTTTCTTTCTTGTACTTTCGTTTTTTTACATTATTTATGTTTTTTACGTGGATATTTTGTGTATATCTTTTTGAAAAATGTTGGGCATTGTAAAAAGTATAACTCGTTGCAAATAATTTAATTTTAACAAATATTTATATAGTTCAGGAAATAGTTTTTGAAAACTCCACTTTTTTAAATGCCATTTTCGAGTTTAAGAGTTCTCTTCTCTATATATTTAACAGCTGATGACCATTTGGTGAAGAGATCCATCTCTTTGTCGATTTGCCCGTGGAGATAAATTCTGAAATCCATGAGTTTTGGGTCCGACTCAAGAAAGACGCACTGTTTCA
>WSZQ02071147.1:12099-22715 GCA_019419845.2 Weissflogia rhopalogaster
TGATGAAGATGAGGACGAGGAGGTAGTTGACGAAGAGGATGTAGAAGACGATGAGGAGGTTGAAGGTGAAGATGCCGAGGATGATGAGGAGGTTGAAGGTGAAGATGCCGAGGATGATGAGGAGGTTGAAGGTGAAGATGCCGAGGATGATGATGAAGAGGCTGAAGGAGAAGATGCAGACTCTGACGAGGAAGATCACGAAGCATTATATCGATTAGCAGGCGAAGAGGGTGATGAGAGCGACGATGATGAAGGACCTGAAGAACAATCAACAAAACAGAAAAAGAAGATAGGTGAAGCCACATCTCTAGATCCCCACGGAGATAGAACGATCTTCGTCGGTAATGTTAAAGTTGGTATGGCAAAAGAACTCCTCATCAAACACTTCAAGAAATATGGTTCAGTTGAGAGTGTGAGATTCAGATCCATAGCTGTTGAAAACCCTAACCTTGAAAAGAAAGTTTCAATTCAAAAGAAGAAATTGCATCCGAAGAGAACGGTCTGTAATGCTTATGTTCGGTTTGAAAAGGCAGAAAGTGCGAAGGAAGCCGCAGCAGGTGAAAATGGCAAGGAATTCTGCGGTCTGCATATCCGCGTTACAATGGCAAATGAGTTAATGGAAACTGATATCAAAAAGAGTATATTCCTTGGAAATTTATCGTTCGGTATGTATGTCATTTCTTTTTATTTATTTTGTTATTATCTTATTAATTCTTCAGCAACTGAAGATGAAGCTTTATGGAAAGCATTCGAACCCTGTGGCGAAATCGCAAGCGTTCGCATCGTTCGTGATAAACACACGGAAGTGTCCAAAGGTTTTGCTTATGTGAACTTCAAATCCACCGATTCTGTCGAACTGGCACTTGCTATGGGCCCTGTAACCGTAGACAAACGAATCCTACGGATTTCCACCTGCAATTCTGTACCGCAGAAACCCTCGTCGACGTCTGTAAATGAATGTTGCATATTTGTTGCTGGATTTTCTGCAAGTAAGTTTATTTTGATTATTGTTGATTTCAAACTTATTAAATTACAATGTATATGTTAGTGAAAATGTTTATTTCCTTATTACTAATATTTGGAACATATATATGTGTTACGACTGGAATGCACTGATTTTCAAAGTAGCACTATTAGCTCTTTCAGATAATACTGGCAACTTTAAATTGTATTGTTTGACTCAACAACATACCAGTGGAGTGAGACTGGTATGTTGTTGAGTTACTTCAAACAAATGGGCGTGAACGTTATGTTGTATCTCAGGTTTCATTCCTTTCTCGCTTGCTTCTAAACTTACAAGGCTAACAAGGAGTGTTCCAATTGTCCAACACCAAATTGAATGAAACTTTGTACGTGTAGAACATGTATAGAAATAATTGGTGTTAACAGGATTTTATGCTGTTTGTCCAAAAACAATTTTCAAAGTTTGGCCACAAATAAGTCACAGTATATATTGCTTTAACAACACGCTTCGCCGTTTCGGTTTCGTGGAGCATTCCTTAGAGTGCCTTCAGATCGAAGGTTTGCATGTTCGAATTTTGCCTACGAACTTTTTTTTTCTTTTTAAATTATATATTTCACGAATAATTACACGAACGCAAGTATTTCACAACTGATTTCCAATTGCGAATCATGCAACTAATTCAATATTAGAAAACAATATCTTTGATTACAGTAATTGCATAACGCATGGAACAATCAATTTCTCAATATAGCCCATTGCAATTGATATAATCAGGACACTATTCTCAATTATGCCAGGTATGCAGCAAAACTTTCAGAAGAAAGAGATATAACAATATTTATAACGAGAATGAGGGATATTTTTGTGCAGATACGTTAAAAAAGCAAGTTCATTCCAAAATGCCACTAAATTGTGCAATATGCGGAATCAATTGGTGCTTTAAATGTTTTTAATGGCACAAAATAGTGCGTAACAATGTGTTATTTGTCTGTTATTTATTGTTATTTTATTATTTGTTAAATATGCAATTTTAAAAGAAAAAAGTTTGCAGGCAAAATTCAAACCCGTAAACCTTCCGTCTTAAGGCAAGCAGTCTAACGAATGCGCCTCGAAACGTATACGGCAAAACGTGCTGTTAAAGCAATATATACCATTCGCTATTTGTGGCAAACTGTGAAATTGTTTTTGGGCTAACGGCTTATGTACTACACGTACAAAAGTTTCATCCAATTTGGTGTCGGACAATTGGAACACTCTCTTTGTAAGTTGTAGGCGTCACGGATTTAAATGAAAATAGGCACACCAAAAAGCTTTGAGATTGATCACTTATAATCACAATAATACAAGCAGCGCTGTGGCTAATTGAATAAAGCTAATTATCACATCAAATTAGCAATAACAATCATATCATGGATGAGTTAAATATTTGTAAGGACTGAAGTACTCAGCCAGTATTGACTGCCTATCAGTCAGTGTCAACATTGCAACAACCCCGATGGAAAATGCCATTTGTTCATTTTAACCCTTGGATTTAATCATGTCAAGAACCATATCCTTTATGCGTCTAAGCATCCATGATTTTATCATTGACAAATTTGTACAAGTGTTTCATCAATTTAATTTAGTAATTAAATCATTGCCTATTTTCTTTCCTAGAAACACCTAAAGAAGTAATAACCAAACCCTTCAAAGAGTTCGGTGAAGTGGCGAAGTGCCGTATAGTTCACGACAAAGTCACAAAGCAGCAACTTGGCTGCGCGTTCATAACATTCAAAACTGCCGAAGCCACACAGAAGGCTGTGGATGCTGGAGCTGTCTTGGTTAACACGCAAGAGGTCACAATTCAACTACCTCGTAAAACGCTTAAGGGTGCCAAAAAAGATAAGAAATCTACAAAAGAAGGAAGAATTGAGAAAAAGAAAGATGGAGCTAGATTAAGTGGCGGCCTGCAACGGGGACGCGGTCGGGGCTTCTCACGCGGCAGCCGAGGTTTCTCGAGGGGTGGTGGCGATGAAGCTAGAGGTTACTCCCGAGACGACGGCCACCGCGGTAGAGGTTTTTCTCGAGGTGGCGGTGACCGTGGTAGAGGTTTCTCCCGAGGTGGTGGTGACCGTGGTAGAGGTTTCTCTCGAGGTGGCGGAGACCGTGGTAGAGGTTTCTCACGCGGCGGGCCTAGAGGACGCGGTTATGAAGGCGGCTCCCCAAGAGGACGTGGTGGATTCGGGCGTGGCGGACGTGGATTCGGGCGTGGCGGACGTGGATACGACCGAGGAGGTCGAGTAGCACAGTAAGGGCAGCAACAAAACGTAGACTAGAAAAGACACTGGCTGATTTCTTAATCCTCCTTAGCCCGTGCGTGGTACAATTCTAATGTACCAACTTTTATTTTCTTATATGTTTATCCTAAAGATATTTTCAATATATGTTTATTGATACTTGTATCGTTTATCTGAGTATGTATTGGAAATGATATGTTGTGAAAACGTATTAAACTGAAATAAATTTGTTATTGACGGTGAAATTGTTTACCTTTTGTTTGTTTCCAAGTCTGCGCTGTTTATTTGGCAAGCATTGTTTCCTGCGGCGACTTTGCGAATTGAATCAAGTACAAATTTTTGTTGTCAAAATCATTGTTCCGGTAAATTTTAGTCATTCATTTTTTAATTTCACCAAATTTGGACCATGATTGGAGTAACGCTATCCGTTGGAGATTTATTGCCTGATTCGGCAGAGCCTATCAACGATGAAGACGCTCTCAGACAGCAGGGCCAATGTGGGGCTGGTTTTGAGGAGAATGGGAGTGTAAATCAGTCGAAAACGTGTGTGAATGCACCGAAAACAAACCAGAAAGAAGAAGATGAAACACTTCAAGGAGAAAC
Organism: Weissflogia rhopalogaster; assembly: GCA_019419845.2. Lineage (NCBI taxonomy): Eukaryota > Metazoa > Arthropoda > Insecta > Coleoptera > Staphylinidae > Weissflogia > Weissflogia rhopalogaster. The sequence goes on from WSZQ02071147.1 coordinate 15,943, forward strand.
GGAGAGCTCTACTGAAACCAGTGAAAGTGATTCACAAGAAATACAAGGTAACAAGCAAACGATCAATGAAGAGCCCATTTGGAGTGAAGACGATGATGATAGTGATGCAGAGACTGACGACAACCAACCGAAATCAATGCTGAGGAACGTTATCGAAATGGTTGACGTCTATCCAGAGAGAATCATCTTTTTTGGCGATATTATGCTCACCATCCAGAAGAAGCTCGTTTTCCCGAACAGTATTGGCAATGGTATCTTTATTATGGAGCGTGTTTATAATCAATATGTTTCATAAACATGTTGGTTGTTTTTTCGGGCCACGATTTTAAAACTGAACTGAGACAAAATGTTATTTACAACATTCGTGGATTAAAATAATGAATATTTTGACGGAGATTATATTGTTATATTTGTACATATTCGTAATTTGCTTTCATTTCATTATCGATTTACGTTATCACACTTTGCCAGCTATGAATGAAACTTAATAATTGCAAATCAATTCGATTTCATTTTTGGGAAAACATGCAAAATGTACATCAACGACACCAACCTAACTTCTAAGTTCCATTGTCCGGCTAATTTCCTCGTCGCCAATTTTCTCATGAACTTCATCAACCTCATTTCCTCCTTCGAGTTCTACATCACTAACCATCCTCTTCACCAACGTCTTCGTCAATTCATTTATCAGGATCTTGTTTTGCACCATCAGCACTGTTTTCTTCAGCTTCTCCACAAATTCATTCCTTCTCTTCTTTCATAATTTGCATTCATTATCTATGGGATCAATATAATTTTATTTATAGTCAATTTCAAAATATTGGAACTTTTCTTTTGAGTCACGGTATTGTAAGTAAATTACTGACTTGAGACAACATTGCATTTTCCACATCCGTGAACTAAAATAATGTTGTATTTGTATCTATTCGAATATTTGCTTCCGTCACATTAACGATAAAACGTTATCACTCTATTCAAACGATGCATTAAATGATTGCGAATCAATTCCCGTTCGTTGTTCATATAGTGTGCAAAATGCATCCACGTCATGAATGTTATATTCGTTCATTACAAACAGAATCAATTATTAATATTCTACAGAAGGTAAGCTATTAAAATTCTTAAACCATCGCATATGATCTCATTACTGAAGTTATTATCGTCAATTTCAGACACAATATGCAGAACTGGCGGATTTATTCCAACAATTTAATATCAATGGAGACGATTTGCTGGTAACGATTCCAAACTGAAAATAAACTATATTATATATCATAATTTGTAGAATATGAAGGAATATAACGTAATATTAAAATTTGGTAAGACCCACCAAAAACGTGTCCAATCGTTTCAAAATCTATTAAATATGGTGCAAGCAACACCTGAAGAATTGTTTCCTTTCCAACCAACGATAACTCGGAAGCCCACGTTTGTAGCACGTCCTAATAGTGATCAAACTCATAAACAAAGTGCAATTAAGATTAAAAGTGAATTGGCAAGTATGTTCTCAAAACAGAAGAGTCGAAGTCTTGATGAACAATCTTCGAAGGAAATTCCTTATGTGCATAATATGAAGCCTACACAATTGGTACGACAAACAATGTCTAATGATAATAATAACCATTCAACCATTAAGGATGATGAAGAAGAACATTATAAAATACCTATGCCTCTTTCTAAAATGCCAAAGAACAAGGAAGTATTGGAAACATCAAGTATGTTGTCAAAACAGGAGAGTCCAAATCTCCACCATCAGTCACCTACGCCATTAGTAGAAGAATATAAGACACCAATCCCTCTTTCTGAAATGTCAAACACAAAAGAAGCATCGTTTAATTTTGGAACATCTTTGGCTGATCACAAGCGACATATGTTTTCAACTAAATCCAAAACATTACCTGACGATCACGAGACTGATGTTGTGGATTCAATAAAAACAGATTCTGGACAAATATTACCTCCTTTAGGAGAAAATAAATCTGTGGAAGTTACTAGTAATTTTAAGAGCCAAGAAATCAAAGAATTAGCTACAACAGGAGATGTTCAGAAAATGGGTTTAACATTGCGAGCATCGTTCAAAATTGGTAAGTCTTTGGCTGAAGCAAAACGACGAATGTTTTCGAAGAAATCAAGAACTCTGCCTGACGACAATACCTGTGATATTCCTGATATTACAGAAGAAACTAATTATGAACCAAGAGTAATTTCTTCAAGTAAGAATAAACACGTAACCGTGAAGAAAATAAAAGAACGTGTGCCGATTATAAATCAAAATATTGAAAGAAAGGACAATAAACTGAAATGCATGGAAAATTTTAATCAGGACGATATTTATAGCAAAATATCTGAAGTAAAAGATAAAGGGGATATAGGCTTCCCAGATATTCCCCCACTGGTACCGTTTAGGTACAAGATAAGTCCTGCACCAATATCTGATATCTATAGTGAAATACCTGAAGAGAAAGATAATGACGAAATAGACTTGGGGGATATTCCACCACCTTTGCCAAAACGGCCAATAGTACCTTTTAATAGCATGCTTTCTACTGACCAGAAAGAAACTGAAAAAATAATTGAAAATGCTGTTGACGGTACTCCAGAAAGCAAGTTACGATGCCATAAATTTTATAGAGACATATCTCGAGACGAAGGTGTACAACTTTTGGAAAGCAAACGCGTTGGTACATACCTTTTTAGATCGTGCACTTCCCAGGATAATGATTATCTGGGTATACTTATGGTACATGGTGTGAAAAACTTTCCAGTTTGTTACGATCATAGGACGTCCCAATTTTACTTGGCTAGCTCCCATAATTGGGTAACCATTAGATTCAAAAATTTAAATATTTTATTGGATTATTATGCTCACAATGTATTGGTATTGGGAGATAAACTTGTAAAATCCCAATTAAATGATTTGGATTAAATTACAGGATGTTTACGTATTAATCAGTTGTATTATTATTTTGAAGAGTTTTGCTGGTTTATGTACATTTCTACGATAATCAGAATTTGTGATTGTCAAGCAATTGTACATACATACATATATGTGCAAATTTTTAATATTTTCTATTACAAAATACATCATTGCTTCAATAATTTGTTTGACTATCAATGTCGGAGTATCCATAAGCACGTGCCTATGGGCCACACCTCATAAAGAAGATAAGTCTCTAGAGGTTTATCAATACTTTTTTTAGTCTGGATAATTTCCTGTATCATTTCATAGTATCTCTATTATAGAGTGTGGTACCCCACACTCTATAATACCGTGTACCGTGAATTGCATGTAATGATGCAAATGTTTTAAATGGTTATCAGTTTATTATCACACTAAGTAGCAGTAAAAACAATAAACAGTATAAGAAGGTTCGCGAAGTGAGCAGCGATGTTGACCGCTCGAAGGAGAGAACTAAGTCCTTGAGGCAAAGAAAGATAAAAAACCTCGAGAGTGTAACCTCGAGTGGGTCGAAGAGAAAATATATCTGCGCTTGGAATGCATGCAATGAGTAGAAGAGAAGAAGTGCAGTTTTGAAATTAAGAAAATGCTGTGAAACACAAAAACTAACACATGCTAAAATGTGGTGTGGACCGCCACAAGATAATGAACTTCACGCCTACAGATATCCTCTTTGACTCATTGAGGATTCAGGATCTTGTTTTCTGTGGTGTCTTCTCATCCTCGTGCTATTACCGATAACATTATTCTGAAGAATGTTATGGAGCTTCATTCAGGGTTCCAAAAGGACCTTGTGACTGGTTTACTTAAGAACACTAGTTGAAGATTAAAAATAGGAAATTGAAAGCTCACGAGTTCAGAAAGCAGAGCTGCATATAAGCTAGAATTCTTTAATGTAATAACTACTAACTAAAAATAACTACTATTACAAATTTCGTCACAAACCTCAATTATCCAAGTTGCCCGATGTAATAAATATAGTGTTGACACCCCTAACTGTAAAGACAACGATCACACATGCTTGGGAACTCTGCTTGGAGAAAAAATAGTTGGTCTCTATACGTTTTGTATAAATACAAACTGCCAGGAATACTATGTAAACAACCAGAAAGTCTATAATGCGTGAGAATAATAAGGTATTGATGTGGTATTAATATTAAAATATAAATAAAAAATCTAATTATGGCGAATTTGATATATTCTTCAATGTACTACTTTTAGAGTTTCATCACTTTTTTCAAATGTAATATGTTTAAAGCGACCTCTATATTCTTACCAAGTTTACCTTCTCCTTCATTCCTCTATGGATTGAACTAACCTACAATCTTTTAATCTATGCTAACCTCATTTATCAACGTGTTTGTTCACTCGCCGCACGTGTTTCTCACCTTTACAAATCAAAATAGCAGCAGTAACAGAAACAATGGTTAAATTGCGTGGAAATAGAACCCCCAAAAAAGGACCTGTGGTGGTTGATGAAGCTGAGGTAGATACAACAGCCAAGAGTAAATCACCAGAAAAAAATGCAAAAAGGCGATCGAAGAGGAATCAAGGAGGAACTCCGGGAAAGAAAACTAGAAAATCTATGACTGTCGCCCCTGAAGAAAGTGAGGCAGAACTAGAGAATGAACAAGAAAGTGATGTTGAAATGACGTTGGAAGTAAGCCATGAAAATTTACCGAAAGACCCAGAAACTCCGAATGACGAAGAAAGTGCCAATGAAGCCGAACAGAACTCCAATGAAGACACAGGAGCAAGCACAATTATTTCTGTAAGCAATCTAGATAACAGCGTATCAAAGATTCATCTGAATAATCATTTTCGGCAATGTGGAAAAATTGTCTCTTGTACTTTAGACTATAACAATGACGGTACAAAAATAGGAGTTATTGAATTCAAATCGGCGAAATCTGCTAAATGCGCTGTAGCTACACAACATGGACAAATTTTCCACGATCTTCGTATAAATGTCGCGATTTTAGAAACTGAGAATACTTGTACTGAGAACACAGTTTGTTTAAAGAAAATACCAAAAGGCAATTCTCTAGAGTTGTACAATGGTGTGGAAAAGGCTATGAGCAAATTTGGAAACATTCTGAATATTAAGTTTGGATCTGGTTTGAGCAGTGCTACGGTGCAATTTGAAGATAATGCTGCAGTGACATCTGCTTTGGAAGCTGGCAGAATTGAATTAAAGAATATAGATGTTCTAATTACTGCGTTTTCATCACCTGAGAAGCTAGTTATTTTGTATGGACTTGCTGAAGGTAAGATTTTAAATATATTTAACTGTTTAAAATGCAATACAACACATTTTTATAGGAACAACAAAAGAAGAAATCCAAACTACAGTATCAAAACATCATCCAGTTGTATCCGTTGCTTTAATCGAAAGGAAGCCCGGCAAATTGAGTCGTCAAGCTTTGGTTGAGTTGGAAACCGAGGAATCTGTTGAACACTTGTTGGAATTGCAGACATTGAAGGTGAAAACCTCTACTGTTGATGTTTTGCCATATTCGAAAAGTAAGAGGTATTTCAACGTTGAAACTAGAACTTATTACCGCCACCCAGGCGGGGTATTCATTGAAAATCTTCCCAAAGGTTTGTATGCGATATAATGCTGCTTTTTAGTCGTTTAATGCCATTGTAATTACAGGCATTGGTCACGTTGAATTAAGGAACCAATTTAAGAAGTTTGGAACGATACATTTTGTTACGAACCTCCCACGCTTTGCCATTGTTATATATGAGTCAGCTACAGACGCGAAAAAAGCATTGGATTGCAAGGATATACGCATGGACAATCGGGTGTTAATGGTAAATGCAATGGATGGATGTTATCAACCTGCAGGCACAAATCTTACTCCCAGTACACTTATATTTTCAAATATAACACGTGAGTTATTGGCTTATTTTGTTTTTATGCCGGTTCCAAAAATGCGCATTGATAGGTATCTATATTTAATTCGATCAGTACCTGACAGTATCGAAACTTTTATCAATGGATGATTCCTTCGGCAGTTAAAAGATGGTGCTTTTTTATAGCAATAAGTGTCCATACTTTCATACAATATTTAGATAGCGATACTTTTAAAGTTACATAGCAAACATTGTATTTCATTCTTCAGTTATTTATTGATATTTCATTTATCGACATTTAACGATATATCGGGCTTTTCGATACCACAGTTATCGTTACTTATAGGTTTTCATATATTAGAAGTACATCGATAATCGCAGAAATCCAAAAAAGTTACTTTCAGATATTGTGATAAATTTTCATTTCCAATTAGTATCCATATTTAGTATTCATTCGATACTTCTTTAAGTATCGATTTTGACACCCCTAATAAGAGTTCGATAAATGTTTCGTACTTACCCATAGCAAATCTATTTCAAGCTATGGAGTTTTCAAGAGTTCAAGCTATCAGTTTTCGGGACATTGGTATCGATAATTTCAGAAATCGAAGCCGGTCTAATGCGGGCACCAATAACAATCGCTATTACAAGTATCGATACTTTATGCTTTTCCAATTTGTATCAATAATTTCATTCAACATTTTCATGTTTCGATATTTTCGATAGTAAACATCGTTTAGAAATTACCTATACCCCTAATAGGGTAATCGTTTCTTCAATTCAATACATACCGATATTTTCAAATTTGTCAATATTGAAATGTTTTTCGATATATTAAAAAACAATACAATTTTCAAGTTTAGATATCAAAGGGTATCAATACTTTCTAATATTACGAAACCCCTAATCAATGTACCGATATTTATCAATACTTCATACCGATATCTATACTTTT
>WSZQ02071158.1:6460-22709 GCA_019419845.2 Weissflogia rhopalogaster
GTTTCGCTTTGGTTCATTACTTGCCTTTTTTAATACTAAAGAAAAACTATAGTATTTCACCTCGATTTAAATAGTAAAAGTTGATTTATCCACGGAACAAAAATATTGTAATGAGCCTATAGTTTTGAACCAAAATTATATTAGCATATTTGTATAAATTGTCTATTTACATCTTTTCACAATTTTATTAAAATAAAAAGTTGTTTTCGATTCTTAATGACACGCAGTTGGCAACTACTGAACTGTTGTACTACAATTACCCAATACATTTGTTTAAACTTGCATAGTTTAACTATAAAATAATCCAGTTTTCAAACAACATACTCGACACTCGATACTCGCGTTTGACCGCGATTGTTTAGAAGCAATTCAGTTTTACAACTCGCGACGTGGCGAATGCAATCGGCCAGGCACACTTCGTCTTACGCAATCTATCTTACAACTTTTTGCCTGATACACAGAAAGCTAATTATCATGATGCAATAAAATTCAAGCACAACGCTATTAAAAATACTACAGCTGCGAATAAAAAAACCTCAAATTCAACATTTCGGGTTGTGATACGACTAGAATTTTGCGAATATGTTGGAAGACTTTAAGCGACGACTGGTATCTGCTGTAATGACATAATTCCTCTTGGAAATTATAGATGAACGACGGCAACGAACGCGCGATGCATGTCATACATGCCGGCGTGCAAATAGCGTCAGCTTCATGTTGGACTTTAAGTGAATGCACGCGTTTGGCCGAGCCAGCGAAGCATTCCGGCTAATTTGCGCCGGCCTGCAACCGAATGAATTACCGTTGAAATTTTATTAATATTATCTATGCGGCGCATGCGAGACGCGTGCGCATCGCGTAATAAAGAAAGCGAAAGAGAATCTTGTCCAGATGCCGCATGCGCGAGTGCGGAATTCTCTCGAGCAAAGTAATTGCAATGTTATACCGTGATGGTTAATTAACTTCATGGTGGCATTGCACCACATTTGCTTCTTTCCATTTAAAGGACGTGCGAACGCGTTTGAATGTGTTTCGTAACAAACTCTACAATTATTGACCTAAAATGGAAAAATTTAATATTAATTCTTCAAGATAGCAAAAGTCCAGCAGATAATATTTATTAGACAGTTTCGACCTTTTGCTAATTGCCGCGAATCGTGGACATTCATACAAGTAGACAAACATACAAATCATGCAATCTTAAACGAGCACATTGAACATAATCATGCATAAACTTTGTATATCGACGCCTCCATTTTTTAAAACACTTTTCTGGTGGTCCCGCATGTTTAAATCATGTTTTTGATAATATAATATAGATAAAACCGATTATACCATATTATTTATTTTGTTTCAGGTTTTTGCCATCAATTTTCCCAATGTGCTATATATCTTCTATGGAATGGTGACAAAGTGACAACGGCAGCAAAACGCGTACAGCCAATTTTCACACAACGCTCGTCGATTTTGGTGGATGTTTGGCATCCCACTTGCACACCACACGGTGCCACCTGCCTTTCGTCTGCGTCCTCGCGGCCCCCGCGGTTCTACGCATCCACCAGCAGTCGATCCACAATGTTATCGCTGTATTTCCAGTCGCTTTGTCGTACTGCCATTTATCAACCACCCATGCAACAGCTCAGAAAATAGATACAAAAATGCGGGCGCAATAAAGAGATGGTCTTATTGTGCGTTATAAACTACGACGGTTTACTTCTAATAAACAAAACATAGCTGGTCCTAGAGCAAAGTCAAAATAACTATACCGAGAACGAAAGGAAACAGATAATACGAAAAGACTACCTTCAAAACGAACAAAAAACTGTTTAGCGTCGAAAAAACTGATTGTGAGTAAAAAAATCCGTCTGCGTTTGTCACTTCTATGACGACAGTAAAAATGGTTTTAAAAGTGGAAAACTTGAAGTCCTTTCTAAAGTGAACAATTGACATTTACAAATAGACGTATAGAACGAGTAATATCGAGAAAGTTTAAGGAAAAAGCAGGCAAAATGTTGACGACAAATGTGCTTTGCATGAAAAAGCGCAAGAAACGCAGCTATTATGTGTCTAATGTTTCGGATTATGGTGGCACCAAATACAAGAATAAAAGGTAAGTTAAAGTTTCCTTACGCGCTCACGAGTCAGTGATGCAAACAATCACAGATTGATTTGCTGCACTCAAGTAACTTTGCAGCATCCTGGAGTAAATGAACCAGTTCGATTTCCAACCGCATTTCTTGCTGCCGACAATAAGTCAATTAACTCTCGCGCTTTGTGTGGCATATTTTGCAATTATACGGCTGCGCAATTGAACGCCAGAAGCAAATGAGTACCGTCTGGCCAATTAGCTCTCAATAAACGCGGATTGAAATTGTGTGCGTTGCATCTTTCCTGCGGCGACGATGTCTACGATTAATTAACGCTTGCCATCTCAATTAGTAAATTAATTTCTTAAATTTTGTGATTTTGAAGGGGAAACGGAAACGGCAGTTGATTAAAGGTTTAGATGTAGATTTTAAGTTTTATATTTACGACCACTCTGAAGTTAACTACAAGATCTAGCTTCAAAACATTTTTAGCGTTTCTCACCTCCCATACGAAAAGCTAATCAATCTTTGTCTTGCAGTTAACATCAGAGCGTGTATAATAAAGAGGAAAAAATCATAATTATTTCGGGATAGATTTAGAGTTTTAGAAAATCACGTAGTAAATTAATTCCAAGAGAAATTCCGCAGCATGTAAATTTCTAACTAAAATTTCCAAACCTCTGCGTGTTGGAAAAATACTTTCATTTTTGCAACGATTGCACTTGTCATGGTTTTATTATGCAGCGGGTGCTTAATTAAAATTTAAAATACGATAGCGTGTTGCAAATAATTTAATTTATGCATTGTTATAATTGATTTAAGCGTTAAAATTACGTTAAATCGTGCTCATAAAAGATTGCTGTAGCTTTCACGGTTATTTGATGACAACAAACATTTGTATTGCATTTTACAATAGAAAAATTTAATTGTAAGAAATAAATATAAAAGTACCAGCAAATTCGATTACATTGTGAAAAATATGAGTTATAAACAAGAATATTCATGCAAATAAAGCATAAACCTACATAACGATGTTGAGTATAATTTTAAGTAACACTGTGACAACAGAACCGTAATGAAACACATAAAATTTTATTATTATATCACTGCCGTCATTAAACCAAAGAATGCTACGCTCTGAGATTAAAGGGATATATTTTAAGACTGTTTTACGGATGATATAACCTGAAGAATTTCATTTCTACAAAAGTTATATTTTAACAACTACGGTATAAATTGATCGTGTGGGTTCAGGTTTCAAGTGAAGATAATAAACGGTTTTAAATAGCAGATAAAAGTAAATCAACCTTATTAATTGGTTAAAGATAATGAAAATTAATGTAGTTTCGTCTGGATCGTCAATGTCCGGAGTTGGCTCGTGATTAGCGTGTACTGCGTAATGAAAGTCGAAATGACGGTTAATTATGTGCCTACCGTCTGGCGGAACGTGCAGTTTGCTATCAATTGCGCTTAAAGGTGTACGCTTGCAGGTCGCTTGCTTTATGGGTTGGTGCCGCGTGAATACTTATTTTCTTGATTGCTTATTGTCGATTGTTGGCTGTCCGAGCATCGGCTGCGTTCTGTTTGGTCTTTTTAAATTGGTTCAAGGTGGCCGTGGCTGGCGAGCAAGTAGGTATGCAGCGTGGAATTGAACGCATTCCAGTTTTGCTGCCGTAGAATGAATGCACGCTAAGCATTTTCATAAAACAATGCAGACCCCGATTAAAAGCGACGGAAAATGGCTTTGGCATATTTATGCTCAAGGGGTTTACATGCGACCTCGAGAAAAACGGGCGTCCTTAAAAGGGTCTACATTACATCTGATAACCCCAGAAGGATACATGGAAATATACTATTGTTGTCGAGCATGTTTTACATTAATATCTTTTCAAAATATGATGTATAGTTTGGATTCTTATGTTCTATGAAATAAAATGAAATAACCTATGCAATTACTTCAAGAATTTTCTTTCTAGATTTATAAATGGCCTCCCGTAACAACCTAACAAATATGGATATGGTCGAATTATTCATAGCCGTAAAATATAAGAATTTATTAACGAAAATTAATTTCCTTCATAGATTCCACATAATTGTGGTGTGTTTGCCTGTTTCATTGCTCAATGACGTTTGGTTCGCATTTTTTGGTATTGATATATAAAGTCGATAAAGAGTTTAAAAGACTTTCAAAATTAGAAATGTTTAAAAAGTACTAACAAGAAGGAGCACGTGAAAGACAAAATGACTTTGTCAGTTCACGATTAAGATTTTCTTATTTAAGAACACATTATGAAAACATGTTGGACCATAGAAGAACTATAGAAGTTTGTGAATCCACGAGATCAGGTGGTGACTCGCTCATAGTCCTTTAACCACTAAAGAAAGTCGGAAGGATGGTCCAATAAGGGTTCCCGTTCCCTTATTGAGCCATAGTAACCTGAGAAATTTGGTGTAATTTCCAAAATCTGACGCTTTGCCTTTTTAAGGCAATACAACCACCTGCACAAGGAAACACCTAAGGGCGACGAGAACTATTTTTAGATAGAGAAATACCTTTACCATAATTACATGACACAGAGGTAAAAATAGTTGGAATAGGGAATGGCTTGGGCTGTCTAACCGTAATTGATACACGAAGGGGCAATCGAAAGTTACAATTAGCTCTGAAGGACCTCTCACTTTCTCCTTTTATGCATTTCGCTGTTTTTTACTTTCTTTCCCATTTAACCACTTCAAGATTTCCTGTGCAGATTCGATTTCCAAACCACCTAAGAGTACCATGAGTACGAATACCAGAAGTACTCCTAAATCCCGAGGAACACTCTAGAAACTAGGAATAAGCAAACTGTATCATTCCAAACATATTTATGCTATACGTGAAGCATTCCCAAATGTGTTTGTTTATATCTCTTGGGTCAGGTCCTCCATTAGAGACTATACGAGTTGAAGCCTGTCCTAGTGCTGGCCCGCTGAAAAGGGTAGTTTTCATGTCTGCTCTAGAATATTCCCACAGTCGTCAGAACGTCACTCGCAGTGTGACGTTTGTTGAGTGTATGTTGTCGGTCTATCAATTGCCAACGCTACATTGCCCCTTTTGATACTTCTTGTCCTTCTCACGGTATTATGGCCTTAGAAACCATTTGACCTTAGACACCCAAAGGTGAAAATATTGGTGTATTTCGGCAGTGTTTTGATTTTTTACGAACCTGAAACCCCAGAAAACTTGCAGCGTCTAGAAACCCCTAAAACCCCCGAAAATAATGCTCGAAGGACCTTACGGTGACCGAAAACCTTTCGAAGACTTCAGTAATTTATATTTGTATGAAATACAACAAAGAAGAGTGAAAGACAGAAAAGGATTTATATAATTTACAAAAATCGCTCCAAACACGACGTTTTCGAATTTAGACTCTGAAACCTGAGAATTCCATAAATATACCAAATCAAAATTTAGCATCCCTAATTTCAGAGTGAGCTCATCGCTGGAGCAAAAATTAGTGTCTCAAAATTTGATGACTGAATGACTGATGTCTGGAGCAAAACTTAGTGTTTCAAAATTTCATATTGATAATAGTATATTTGTATACATAATTTGCCATGTTTTTCATGTGACATTTCTTCCCAATAATAAAATGTGCACATTTTCATAAATAAATGTGTAAAATTTATTTACAGTTCCTTAACATAGGCAACCAACAGTACACCTTTGTGCAAATACAGTTGCATATGGCGAAACTCTATAAGTGCCTATAATATTATATTACTGAACCAACATTCACACGCTCGTTCCGCTATCTGCCTCAATATAAACATAGTGAATGAACGCAACTGGCGCAAGATGACAAGAGGTAAAAGGTGAAGCGTAAATAGGTGATGCACGTCGTCGGGACATCGCCAGCGGTTAGTCTCGGGTCGGAATTCGTTACATTCATTTCCGGCGAAATTTCCAATGTTCACACTTTGAAAACAAAAGTTTTCACATTCATTACTGAATTAAATACAACCAAAAATTAATTGAACATTTGTTATTTACACCAACATCAGAAATCAGTGTTTTTATCGTATTGTCAAGGACAAATAACGCATGCGATGTTACCTTGTGCCTTGGGAAGGTTAATGAAAACAAATACCACGAACGGAAATAAAACGAGCATATATCCAACAGGTAGGACTACAACAATCATTTATGTATTTATACATAATTTTAATATTGTACGCGTTTGAATATGAAAGTTTCCATCTTCCCATGCGCGTTGAAAGACGATTATCGATAACGCGCTTCAATGAAGACAAAAAATTGTACCCGCTAAATTATGAGAAAGTAATTTAGCGATAATTACACTTTGACTAGCTTGAAACAATTGCATGTAAATTACAAATTGGAGATAATTAAAATAGGAAATAGTTGAATCGTTATCATTAGTAAAATGATATGTGTCCCAAGACTTTCGCTGTCTTACAAAGAAAGATGATGTTTTCGTATAAGCGTTGGTAATTGTAAAGTTTTGCAGATAATCATCTACATAATTATCAACCATGTTGATCAGTTATTTTCTGTGTACAGTCGCGACACGAGTTACCATTCATATTCGATGCTCTTTCACTTCGCGGCTCAAAGTGATTGAAATTTATGCCGTCGTTTTGCGTTATTAGAAATTTAGTAGAAATTGCACTCTCGGAAAGACCTTGCTGGAAGTCCTTGAAACGTATCTTCAGCAAGCAATATCTCTATATGGAAATGTGGAGATATCCGCATAAGTAACGCACTTGCCATAAATCTTAAATTTTATTAAATATTGCTAGACGTGTTTAACATGCTTGGCATGTTTAATTTGCGTAGGGAAAGGAAAATTAAGATTCCTAATTGACTGTTTTCCCATTTTATATGTATTTTATTGGTTATAAATAACCTTTTAAAGATTTTACATCAATGCTTTGCGATTATTAATATGCATTTGTTAATTTTAGTCAATTATATTAATAATATCGATAGAAATATACATATTTAATAATTCGTTAGAATTATTGAGTATTGGTTGATTTTTAATATATCCGTTAAAATTCCGAAAGATAAAATTACAAAAGTTGAAGCATTAAATTCGTCTTTAAATTTGTCTATAAAATACCGAAATTTGTATTCATCGGATTATACGTTTTCGAGATATCACTTCTTAAAATTTGCGATTTTGTCCATGACATAAGTTTTTGAAATCCTTTTCTAAAGGGCTACCACATACACGAACTTAACCTTAATTAAATTATTAAGAAGAATTTAATGCTGTCCATTCGCTGTTTTAGATAATCCGTAAGTAATCTAAATTTGTTATAACAAAATTTAATTTTCTTTAAAATATTTAAGAGGTAATTATACCGATGATATATTTCCTATTAGAATATGCTACAAATGTACTTACTCTCTTTTCTTCTTAAATGCCAAGCTAGACACTGGAATCACATAATTTACTATAAAAATGAGTTAAACTGATATCTGCATCCTTTGTATTAGAAACTATAGAAAATTAAATTCGTCTTTCAATTCTCTATATAATAGTAAAACATCGTTTGCTTTAGATTAAAGATTTCCAAGAAGACGCCTAAGTTTTTTTGAATTTTCGAATTTTGCTGATAACTCGAAGTAGGCGAATGATAAGGCAATACTCAAAACAGTTGTGGAATCCTTCTCTAAAGAGCTACAATATACTCGAATTTCGTCAACTTTATATAAAATTTGAAAGCGAATTTAATGCTACCTTCTAAGCCCTCTTTCAGGTAATCCCCGGTAATCTAGGCATTATTCTGACAAAGTGTATATATGTAAATTTTCTATAGAATAGTAAAAAATAGATTTGCTTCGGATAAAACCCTTTCGAGATACCACGCCTCAAAATGTGCCATGATTATTTAAAGAGTATTTTGTGTTAATTCCAGGCGTAAGTTGGCACAAGGAATGGAAAAGTGATAGCAGTATTGCAGTTGTGAATATATTCGTTTATTGCGTTTTTTACCCGGCCTATCATGCACATCTTGAATGAAGTTTCACCAATGTAAGCATTTCTGAAAGAGACAGCTTTCGATATATACTGTAATGCTATAGGAAGGAAGTCCACGTCCACCATATGCATATACGACTAATTACATGGTAATTGCTGGTAATTGTTGGCGGGTAAAATGCGCAATATAATCCTGTGGCTGCGTACGCAGACGCAGACGCGTCGAACGCGAAGATAAAAGTTGAAAGCGATTTCCAAAGGCCGCTAGCGTTCAAAAGGCCGCCGCACAAGACATCACTCGCTTCTTTTCCCTCGTGACATTCACCTTGAAGAATCAGAGCGTGGCACTTATATTATTGTGTATATTGTGGCAATTACCAATAAACTGGGTGCGCAGATTGTTCTGGATCTTTGCCAATCATATTTTACGACTTGCTTATCGCGTTCCATAAGACTATAAAGAATCGTAAAATTGTATCCGAGTATTTGTGGTTTTGTTAAAAGTTTATTACTGTATAATTGCAATTTGAAAACAATTTTATAGTGCTCATTGGACATTTCATGCGTTGGCAGATATGAAAGATTTATTACGGCAAAGAATTGTTTCTAATTCTGAAAAATAAAGTGTTTCATCTTATAATATATGATTCATACTTGTTCCGTTTCCAAGGAAATGCATTTTCGTTATGTTAAATTATTCGTTGATATACCTATGATTTGTTGAAATTACTAGAGTGCACTGTAAACCGTGGTTTTGCGGGGTTAACAAAGAAAAACCGCGCTAAACAAGTTCTGGGCGAGCTGACGAAATCCGCGCTAAGCGAGAGTTAGTTATACATGTTTTATGTTCTTATCTGGAAGTAACTATATGCGTAGAAACAACTTCATAAGATTACTCTTGTTTCTTAGAAAATGTTCTGGATTTGTTAGTTTTCATGCCTTTTCTCCGTTTTGGATGATTCATCAAATATAACTTTGATGTGCGTGAATAAAATGGAACAAAACCATATAATAACTTCGAATATTAAAGATATAATTGTTTATTAAAGAATAATTAATATATTCTTCCAGGGCTGCCTCTTTAATTCTACAATTACTGGAAGTTCTCTTTAGTAGACGATAAAGAAGTTTAAAATGAAATACGAATCGTTAATATTTGTACAGTTTCGTGAACACGGAAATAAGAACTTGTTTTGTCTATCCTAGGGTTAACGGTGTTCCATAACCTTAAAAAGTGAAACTTAGTTGCTTTTACGGTAAGTGAACCGGAAAGAGAGTAGAAAGGAAAATTGTACACTTACCAAATATGGAAGTTTTGAAAAACCTTTAACCTAGATCTTTTTCTAAAGAGATTTCTTTAAAAACTTCCGACAACGTATATATTATGAATATATTTCTCTAAATTATGTGGACAATATTATTTATTTTTCGGATAGCGGAAGTTTTACTTTACTAAATCTGTTTTGACTGTGGCGATGACCACTGTCCATAAGGTCCCAGGTTCAATTCTCGGTGGGTGGGGATGCATATTAAAGTGAATTCTTCTTCTTATCAATAGTGTTAGCCTCTATTATGACTAATTACATTGAAAAAGAATTGAATGAAAAAAAAATTGTTTGACTGAACTACATTCAATCAAATCATCGACCTTCGTTAAAATATGGAATCTTTAGGTTACTAGACTCAACTCAGCGATCTATAATATCGCTTTCTGGCTGCAAAAATGTCGCCTATATTATACTCAAATTTCATCAGTTATAATATCGCTTGTAAGTAACTAAACGTAATTATGTTGCAGCAGTTTATAGGAAGTTCCACTGTGAATCGAATGATGCATGATTTATAAACGTAAGATTACGGGAAATATGAAAATAATTGCAACTTTTCATTCTTAGGAAGACAGTTTTTTCTCAGAGAATACACTATCTTTGGTTTCATATAATATATCGAAATAACTTGTATATTAAAAATTATTTTGATTCATAGAATTATTAAACCATTTTAACAGAAATAAAATTTGAAAAGTTAAAAGCAATTTTAGAAAAATATTGTTTACAAGTGTTTTATTATTGTATTATCTTCAACAGTTGTACTTGCCATGAAGTTTACATACAAGTTTACATTCTGCTCTTAAACATCACTACACATCGCGATTTATACAAAAAAGAGATGACTTTGAAATCGACTTAAATCAAGATCATTGAACTGTGAGAACTTAAATTTAAGCAATCATTTTGCTAAAAAGGTGATATGTTAATGAGCTTTAAAACGCTATAATTTAGATTAGATGTTTTTATACGTTCATTCTTCGTCTGTACAAAGGCCACGCAATCGTTAATTCCTCTTTAAAATTCGCTAATAAATAGAGTATTATTGCTATTCGCAGACGCTGACGGCAGGTTGGGACTGCAGGTAAACACTAACTGTAAACTCTAAACTCCGGGCCCCGAGAGCTACGAACGATTAAATTACATCCCGAAGAGCGGATATGATGACGACCGATAGCTATGTGCGTCTTTGCTAGGCGTTATACTAGATTATAACAAACTTAACTCTTGGAGTGTTAACTGTAATCTCTTTTTTCTTCCTGCGTTCTAAGCACTCTGACATTCTCAGCGTTCGTTGTAATTTTCTATTTGTTATTATGCGCGATTATGCACGCAAGTTTCCTATGTTTTTGCGCGTTCGCAAAGATGATTGGCACTTTCAAAGGCATACCGTAAGATTCTAAGACGTGTGCTGCATTACTATAGTATAGTACATTAGATAATGAAGTAATTCTTCTTTTACTTTGCTGCGTTACGTTTTGTTGATACGATTTATTTTTGGATACTATAGGAAACTATATCTTATTTCATGTTTTAAGCGTTCTTCAGGCAACCTTCGTTAGCATGGCTTTAGAAGACGCGATTTTGGTTATCGAAATACTGATAACCTGATGTTTTTTTCCTTATATTTATTCCGATTTTTTACATATGATTTCCTGATCTTACCCTCATTTTTGTCCATTATTATGAGTAAAATTTTATAACTATTTTTCAAAATAATTGTCATAAACATGGACGGGAAAGAATCGCTTAGACGCAAACACAGTAAACACAGCACGTTGGATTCGATTTCAGATTGGTGATTCAAAATCACAGATTGGTAGAATAATGGGCTTCAACTAGTCACTAATACGTTTAATTTTGAACAAAGCTGACGAGTATCAAGATACGTGCAAACTTTCTTCTACAACCCAATAAATACAAAGTACTAGGAATATGAGCCATTTCCATATAGATTGAAGAAGCGGATTTCTACTAATTCAAATAAGATAAAAGCTAAAGCTTTGAGCCTTTCTCTTCAATGATAGTTTATCGGGCAATGAATCCAAGTGCAGGCAAAGGCTGTAAGAAGGAATATTTTATGCATATTTTTGGCGAAAAGTAAATTGTAAGCCTGAATTGTAATTCTTTAATTTGAAAACTGTTTTTTGAAAGTTTTTGTGGAATTTAAAATATAGATCGGTCTAAAATAGTTTGAGGATTCCTCAACAATCACCAATAAGTTCTGGACGTCTTGTCTGGCTTATTTGGAGCTGAAAAAGGCTGGCACTGAACTTACAATCGGCTGAAGGGTCTTATATCCTGAAATTTTTGCGCGTTATTGAACAATTGTTATAAATTATTCCCGTAGAAGATTAAGCGTAATCTGTTCTCTTTTAAGAAGTACAACATTGTAAGCCCTTGCATTGTATCTAACATTCATTTTTAAGTATGTGAGTTTTAAGGAAGTTTCGCAATATTCAAATTTTAAAGAGGTCTAAAATATAAACTTATAAAAATTGATTCTCCAATTTAATGGCATACACAATTCCACATTTGTATTACATCGATTACAAATAACCTTGGCGAAACTAATCATTTGTTATAATTTATTACGAACAATTGACAATTGATTTTAACCAACTCGCAATACCGACACTTAGGAGAATACAGCATCCAATGTGCTTGTTGTGCTTGCTGATACATTGAAGTTGGGAGAAGTGATGAAATGTTAAATTTGCTATTGTGTGGCAATTTAATTACAGATTTGTTATCACTGCGTGCCGCACCAGTGCAGGTGTAAAACCGCTAACAATCGCCCGCCTGCCAGGCTTTATTGCCCTCATTATGCACCGCATTGCGCACTTTTTGTTTGGTTTCCTAAGAATGATGGTGTACAATCGAGTGCACAATGCACCAATGTAAGCCTGCAAGACGAATATTTGCAATAACAGCATGGAGCAATACGTATAACCTTGGTATAAACTTGACATTTTATTATTTTGCGTTGTCATTTTGTTAGAGATTTATACATTTGTAAAATAGACAGGTATAATTCGAAATCGAAATCAAATTAAGAACATAGTTTGCATTTCGCTAAGTTATAATTGAAGTCTCCAATTTGTGTTTTATCAAGCCATTTTCACCGAAATTGTTGATTGTACTGACTAGCGCCAGCGTTTCAAAATGTAATACATTTCAATAAAATCCTGCAACCAAACGCACGTCAGAGATCGCCGACTGCGACAGAAGAGTGTGTCAACAAATTTGAGCAGTGTGAGCGAGTCTTGAAAAATACAATCGAAAATAGCACCAAACACTTGAGTTTGGGTGTTTGTCGACCTGACAACACGTTGACTATGTGTTGATACAAATATCTTGTTTATTAAAATGTTTCTCCTGAAAAATAATTATATCGCTTTGAAAGTAAAATATCGCTCCCAGTAAAATAGGGCATTAAAAGTTAACATCAACTATGTTGAGTTTGGAATTTTTAAATTGGCAGTATAAGACTTCAATCGCATAATATTTTTTACTTCGTACTTTCGCAATTTTAAAATATTCATTAATAATTAAATAATTAACGACCTGCAAATCTATAGACCTTACTATTAGATGACACTAATCTAAATTTTATGAACTATGATCTAATCTTGTTTTGAACACCTTGTTATGGTCTACGAATTATGTAACTACTGATAACACTAATTAGTTGCTACGTTTCGACTTGACTTAAGTATTCACTGATAGGGAACATTCGGTAAGTACCACTTTGGTAAACAATACTGTGCAAGACATGTTTGTATGTAATTAAACATTTACAATGGTAATAAAAAGTTCGCAAGTGAGCTCATATTCTAATAATACCCATAGTAATATAGACCTATTACTTATGTTGATATGGTATTAATTGTTTTATATAATATCCCATTAAGTGTATATTTAAAATGCTGCTAATTCAATTGGGTTATGAGATTCATTTTTCAAGGTGTCCCCTTGGACGTTTGTGAAAGCCGGACAATTAGATGGTTTTCGTTTTGCTTCTTTCGTTTTTTTGTAGTTTGCTGCTTTTGCACATACAAACCGCTTTAGTCGTGTTTTGCGATGTACTCGCACGATTGTAATAGTAATGTTTGTGCACTCATTTCTATAGTTTTTAGAATTAACTCTCCTTTAAAGGTGCTCTAATCATGGTAAAAAATACAACTTTATATTAAGACAATGTAGGTCATTTAGTGACTTCAAAGAAAACGCGTTTATTTTGAAAGTTGTATTAATGTAGTTAGTATATTTTGAAAGCGAATTTTATATGTCTTTTAATTGGTAGAATTATTTGTTGAATCTCAAAAGAATATGTTTCAATTGGAAACCCTTGAATAAGACGTTTTTTTTATTCATAACTCACTTTAAGATCCACTGATGAGCTGTTCACACGATTTATCAGAAATATAGTCAATATAAATATTAGTAAGAGTTTTAATAGGAGTCATTTGAAGAAATTTTTCCGACAACGAAAATGTCACCATTTTTAGACTCAACTTTCATCGGGTATAATATCGCTTGTAATTGCACGAAAAAATATTACCACAGTTTGTAGCTCTGCAATCGCACTCAGAATTCTTTGGTGCATGATTCACACTCCTATCACTAAGAATGGAATCTTTTTAGTGATAGCAGTATGAATCCTATCACTAAAGGATTCACACTTTAGTGAATCCTAAAGAGGATAGGATTCATTTCGAGAAGCTGTCAAATGCGAAATATCCCCTGACATCATCGTTGAAAATCATCAAATTACATTAAAATATTAAAAATCACCATGGTGGTTTCATAATGAACCGCAGCAAACATATGTCTCCATGTTAGCAACGGATGAACCAACACTCTCAGTTTTAACCATGGAATGGGCACCTATCCATTCCCCAACCCTAATTTCAAATAGCGCATGATGAAAATTTTCAGTACTGGACTTAACAGTACAATACTTAACAGTACTAGAGTAAAATGGAGAGAAGAAGGAAAAATACAACATTGAGAAAGAATAAAAAAGTACTGAAAGCGAAGAAAGAGGAGAGATACGTAATCATGGGAAAATATTTCACGTGGTCTATAGGCGGCCAAAATCGAAAAAAAAAAAAGTTAGAATTTCTCAGTTCAGTTCCACCGTTTTGCCGCTACGTTCTTTTACTTAATTCTACTTCTTCTACTTACTCTTCTAACGAATAGGTTAAGGAAGGTAAATTATAAGAAATTCTCTATCACAACTAATACAACTCCTTGCCAAGACTTCGCCAGTCACAATTGTAACAAAAATCAACAAACCCACTATGATTATTTGATTGCCTAACCATTTAAGCTATATGTTATAGTAAACATTTTTCATTGAAACATTATCATGAAACATACAATTTCTAAATTTTACTGAGCATATTTGGCAATTCCATATCCTCTTAATATACTTAATCCCCATGCGGTTTATTAAAACGTACTTCAGATTAGAAAACGAGAGCCGTCGTATTGCAGCCTCTGCAAGAACGTCTTTCGCCACACTATTTCGCTGCACCGGCCCGTGTCTGTTATAACCCAGATCTGGAACCAGCGCTCTTCGTTCCACCACTTGCAGCGTGCCAGGCAAACAATTTAAACAATTTCAGCCTGCCATAGTTTGGTGACTGGTTCGACCGAGCGACTTAGATTAAGCGCGATTAAACGTGAATTAAATGCGTTCATGTGCTGGTTAAACGACGGTCCGACTGACACTCCGCCGAGAAGGTAAAAGCGTAATGTGATCACACCGTTCCCAACGACGTATACATATTGCACTGGGTCAACGTTGAATGCACAGCCTTGCACACACATAAAATTCAAAAACTGGCGGCAGAACGACTATAACATGGCAGTTACTTGCCGATGTCGAAATTGTGAATGATTTGCGATTGTTTATCTCATTTTTAAACGAAAATTATTCACTAAAATTTTAATTTATTCCAATCGTAGCTTGTTTCCCATTTTTTGAGGTTCTCCGATCATATTTTCAGATATATATTACCGTTTTTCATTAATTTTTGAACACATTTTCATTATTATTTATATTTTATCCTACTTCTGTTTTAATATTTTATCAAGGAGCTCATTATCTCTTAACGATAACGGTTTGTAGACTTGATAAGTCTACCTCTACTCATTTCGGTCGTTTTATTCAATTTTCACAAACTTTCTATACCCAAACTGACTCTCCTAGAGCAAGGAACAAATCTGTTCGCCTAAAACGGTGAAACTGTAATAATCTAATGTCCAGCAACTTTGCAGCTGTTATTGCACATTTTTGTTGATTTCTTGGACGTATCAAGGTTAAGTACTTAAAATGTTCGAACTTTACATATTTTATATTTGCACATTTCGCCAATGTACACGAGAGGCTGGGTACTAATTAGGCACACCGCACGTGTTCCGGTATATAAAAGAAAAACATTGGTTATGCTCGAGTGAATGTGCGATAACTTGAAGCTATTTGCCAACATGACGGCTGCAGCAGTGCTGGAAAGAAATGCAGAAGCAACCTTTCACTTGAATTAAGTACCAGCTAAGTAGGTGCACCGTTTCATTCACAATCAGACTTTAAATATTTTATTGTAGTTACAACTGTCTAATCATTTTTATTTAAACTTTGTATATTTCTTTGTATTTTATATTCTTGTTTCTATGATACTTACTTACGTAAGTAATTGCAATTTCGGGTTTATCTATGCAGTTTATAATGATAAAATTTAATAGGCACATAAATAACGAGCCCTAGGGTATACATCATAAAGATAAAAAATAAGGCAAAACCTATTTAGTTAAAATCATTTGCATTATTTCAATA